>CAUYQU010081698.1:0-20065 GCA_963574635.1 Cheracebus regulus
AAATAAATCACTTTTTAGTAATTGCATAAGCATTTCACAGATTTAAATGAAATCCTGAGCAATAGAGCAAGATTCTCATTCTCTCTCCCTCCTTCTCTTTCTTTTTTCTCTTTATTCTACTTCTTTCTTTCTCTAAAAAAAAAAAAGAAAACTACAGAAATCTATCCGTTATTTTATGTAGGTGTCATGGTGAAAATTTGTACCTGACGCATGTGTTAAAAAAAAACTTAGCAATGCTCCTAACATGCAGAAAACACTCAACAAATGTTACACATGTTATTATCGCCCCTACTTTACAGATGATGAAAGTCACAAAGAAACAAAACTACCTTTCTGAGAACCAGAGATAAGTAATAAAATGAGGACCCAAATAAAATACTCCTGGTGTCCTTACTCTATATAACTCTGTTGCTTATATTGATGATTAATGTTTTACTTTAGTGCCTAGAAACTATTACTTTTTCTCTTCTCAGTTCAACTTAGAAAATATGGGCATCCATCATGTTCCTAACACCCTATTCAGTCATTTCAGGATACAGGAATAATTTATAACCCAGTGTAATTAGTGTGTATGTTGGGGGAAGGGGTGTGCGTGTGTTTCTTTTCTTTCTTTTGTGTGTTTGTGTGTGTGTTGTTTTATTTTTTGGAAAGTAAAGACACCTGAAGCAATATAAGAACTTTCCAGAATTGTAGGCACTTAAGTATCAAAATGATGGATAGATTGTAGGTGCTAAAAGCATTCTGAAAAAGAAAGCTTAAAATAAATCAGGGTAGTTGAGGAGGCATCATGGGCTTTGAACGAGCAATTTAATAATAGGTTGTACAGGTAGACATTTTTGAGAAAAGTTCAATAACCAGGAAAACAATATATGCATTTCTACTGCATAAAGTCCCCACAGTCCACCCCAGATTATTATCTCCAGCCTCTGCCCTCTTTACAGCTTCTGTAGAGCCTCTTCCTTCTAAATACACATGTGTTTTCAGTCACACTATACTTTAACTCCCGTTCAGGACTCAAGGCCTTTGTACATACTCCTCCCCTTGCCAGTGCCCTTGTCTGCACTGGCAGACAACTCACTCTGGCCCATTTCACTTGCAAATTCCAATTTTCCCTTCAAATTCAAAACTCAAATTCGCCTCCTCACATTTCCTAAAAAGAAAATCATCAATTTCTTCTTCTTTATTAGGTGTCCCCCAGTGTATCATATATAGAATCTCTGAGAAGTCATCTGTATTAACTCAGTATTGATCCAATATGATCCAAAATTGGTTTTTGCTCTTTAATTGAGCACCACCATCAAAACTCACTTACAGAAATACTTACGAGACTCTTTTAATTCATTTTTATCTGCAGAACCTACACATAATGCTAATTTTTTACTACATGTTTCAAGTAAGTTACACCGAAATCTAAAATTACCTTTGGTCTCCATCCTCAATCCCAGGATTCTCTTTCATTCCCCCAAGGTAATTACTATTAAGTCTTTTCTTCATATTTCCTTCTTTTTTTTTTTTATCTTTAATGTGTATGCTGTTATCAATTATTTCTTGTGTGTGTTTTTATTTTGGTAGTATCACATGCTATGTATTATACAATATGTGATTTTTAGGTAATCTGTGTTAATGCATGTGGATTGTGTACTTTAATTCAAAGACAATATTTCACAAAATGTACATCCTATGTTTGATTTAAACCTTTGTGAAATATATTGTTTGTTTTCAATGTTTTGATTATCCAAATAATGCTGTAGTGAACTTTATTATGCCCATAAGCACACATATCTAGAAGTAGAATTGCACAGAAATAGACTCAAAAATTTTATTTTTAATTGTACTTCCAAATTTCTGCCTAAACTGAGCAAATCAAAATATTCACATGCTAAAAATACGAAAAGTCTTGCTCTCTACATATTTACTGACACTTTTTATTGCCAGATTTTGTTTTGATTTTTTACTTTTGCTGAGTGTTTAAAAAAAATCACATTATATTAGTTTTATAAATATTCTCTTGACTAGACTAATTTGAGAAAGGTAGATTTTTCTTATAGTTTGAATCAACTGCAACAATTTTTATTGGAGTATATTGAAAATTTCCCAGTTAAGTTTTTAAAAATTACATTGGGATATCACTTATTTACAGGGAGATTAATCCCTTTTTGTGTATTGTTCAGAATTCTGACAAACACATACACTTGTCTAACCACCACCACCACCACAATCAAAGCAATTCCATTGCTTCCAAAAATTTTACTCATTCTGACTCTATGAATGTTTTTATAATATTGAATATTTTCAAATATAAATGTAGCATAGTTCTGGGTATTTAGATCTATTTTTAGCATTGCACTGAACTGTCACATCCTTCTTTATACATCTTGAATTTTTTCAGTTTGTTGTGATTGTTCTTAACCAGGCATTTTATATTTTTGTTGCTACTGTAAACAGGTCCTTATTTTTAATTTTTAATTTTTATTGATGAATAATTTAAAAAATTTGATTGCTGCATGGGGAATTTTTATCCAGGCAATTTGCTAAGTTCCTTTACTAGTTCCATTGTTTATTAACTTATTCTCTGAAAATGTTCTAGGAAGACTGTCAGGTAATTTCTTTTCAATCTTTGAGTCATTTTTTTCTTTTCCTAATTTAAATCACTAACTTATTATTCAATAATAGTAATGATAGTAGATATTCTGTACTTATTTCTGACAATACAGGGCATATTTCTAATATTTCATTATTAAATGTTTGCCTAGGTTTTTATCAGATGACTTTTTAATGCATTAAGAAAGTATTTTTCTATATCTCATTATTTACGAGTTATTATGAAAGGATATTAGATTTTATAAAATTCTGTATCAGCAGACATTTAAATAATTATATAACTTTTCTTCTTTAGTGCATTAACAAAGATAATTGTCTTGATATAATTTCTCATTAATCCATCATTATAATACATGAATAAACTTTTTTGGTCAGTGTTTCAGTTAGGAATTGCATTCAGCTACTAGTAAGAGAAATAGGGACACAGTTGATTAAAACACACAAAAGCTTGTATTTCTGAAATAACCAAAAGTCTAAAGTAAAGCAATTCCTGACATTGGTTCAGCAATTTGAGTATATAAAAAAGGCCTCTGTTTTTTCTTGGTTTTTCCTTATAATTCCAAGATTACCACCAGAGATCCAACCTTCACATCTTCATCAGAGGCCAGAAAAATGAAAAGGTGAGTAGTATGAAAACAATAGTTTCCCCAGAAGTAACAATCCACAGTTTCTTCTTGCATTATAGTAGCCACCCAACCTCCAAAAAATTGAGAAGAATGTATATATTTTTTAAGTTGGCCAGACTAGTGACTGAATTAAAATCAGAATTTTGGTTACTCGAGAAGAAGATAAATGAGGATGTAGTAAGTATTAAGTGGTCTTCGACACAGTCATAATACATTGTTCTTTTAACACATTGCTCAATTTGAATGGCTGACACTTTATTTGTAATTTTTTATCAATCACCACTGGTACAATTTACAGAACTTATCCAGATTTCAACAGTTATATGTGTACTTAGTTGTGTGTTGCAGGGGAAGAGCTATAACTCTATGCAATTCTATGATATCCATAGCTTTATGTTACCACCACCATAGTCAAGATACCTAACTGTGCCATCACTACAAGATTCCTCTATTCTACTATTTACAGCCACATGGACTCCTGCTTCCATGTTCTAACCACCAGCAATCATTAATTTGTTTTTCCTCTCTGTAATTACACTATTTCATAAATGTTATATGATGGAATCATGCAGTATATAGTCTTTTCAGATTGTTTTTTTCACTCACTATAATTTCCTTTAGGTTAAAGCAAGTTAGTACATGTTTTAATAGTTTGCTCCTTTTTATTCCTGAATAGCATTCCATGCATAGATGTACTGTTTTTTTAACCACCACACATTGTATTAATTCGTTCTTGCACTACTATAAAGAAATACCTGAAACGGGGTAACTTATAAAGAAAAGAGGTTTAATTGTCTCATGGTTCTGCAGACTGTACAGGAAGCCTGGTAGGGGAGACCTCAGGAAACTTTCAATCACGGCAGCAGGTGAAGCCAGCACATCTCACATGGCCAGAGCAGGAGAAAGAGAGCAAAAGAGGAGGCGCTACACACTTTTAAACAACCAAATCTTGTAAGAACTCACTATCACAAGAACAGTAAGGGGGAAATTCTTCCCTATGCTCCAATCACCTTCCACCAGGCCCCTCCTCCAACTTTGGGGATTGCAATTCAACATGAGATTTGGGCAGGAACACAAATCCAAACCATATCACCTCCAGAAGGACGTTTGGATATGTTCTAGGTTTTAGCTACTATTATAAAGCTGCTAAAAACATTTATGTACAAGTTTCTCTACAAAAATAAGTTTTCATTTCTTTGCCATATTTGCCCAACAGTACAACTGCTAGGTTATATGTTAAGTCCATTTTTAATCTTAAAGAAAACCACCAGATTATTTTCCAGAGCACCTGTGACATTTTATATTCCCACCAGTGATCTGTAAGAAACCTAGTTTTCCATGTTTTCACTGACACTTGTTATTATCACTATTTTTTTTTTTTGAGTATTCTGATAGTTGTGTGCTGATATCCCATTGCGGCTTTAATTTTCATTTATCTAATAGCTAACAATGTTGAACACATTTGCATGTGATTTTTTTTAATCTACATATCCTCTTTGGTAAAATATCAGTTCAAGTTTTTGCCCACCATCTAATGATACTGTTTGTTTTTTGATGTTGAAGTTTGAGAGTTCACGTATTCTAGATACAGGTCCTTTGAAAGACATGTGATATGCAAATTCCACCACCCCACCCCGCCACCCTACCCACAACTGTTTGACCTGTCTTGTCATTCTCTTAATAAAGTCTTCCAAAGACAAAAGATTTAATTTTGATGAGGACTAGTTTATCGATTTTTTTTAAATTTTATGGCTCATGCTTTTTGGTGTCAAATCTAAGAACTCTTTGCTGGATGTCAGCAAGAATGGCTCAGTAAGGACCTCCAACAAACCTCTCCTCCATAAAAGCAGTCATAAAATATGGGCAAAATTTGTCAAAAATCAACATTTTCAGAATACTACGAATTAACCAAAGGCATTCAGCAACCTGGGAGTGTCTATTCAGAATATTGGCTGTATCTGAGTAAGAATAGTGAGGTTTGTACTATTTTAACTTTCCCAATTCCAGGACCTTTGTACTAGGCCTTTGGTAGCCTTGAAAAGCAATAGTTCCCAAGTCACAGTGAAAACCAACAACCTAGGAGCATGTAAAAGGCAAAGAACAGGGTGGAATCGTCTCAAAATTCTAATTGCAAGAAAACGGTCATTATTTGACCTTTCTGGAACTTTCTGAGCAATCCCACTAGCAAAGCTTGTCTTCAGTTTATCTGACATTGAGCTGACCCAGTGTAAATAGCCTTTTCTCTGAAGCTGTTTGTCAAAAACAATCAGCCACAATTATTTAATATCTCAGGTGGCAATAATGATTAGGACAAGCAAGCAGATCCAAAACCATCAAAGGAAAAGCTTGGGAATGAGATATACATAGGTGACTTAAAAACTCTGATATCTTCTTAGGAATCGGGAAGGACATGTGCACATGTACGGCTGTAAGCATAGCCTGGAAAGATGGAAGATGGCCCTAAGCTCTCATTTCTGTATGAAATTGAAGGTCTACACAAATAAGCAGTAAAAGTTAGGGTGGACTTTTAAACTGTCTGCCCAGACATTAAAACTGCACCACAAATCACACAGAGACTTTTGGCAAAATCTGTTAGACTTGTTGTTCAGGTATTTAAAGAAATTTCTGTCATTCATTAGCTAACCATTAACCTAATTGAGCAGACTTCTGTAGCCACACATTTAAAAGAATATAGATTTAAAAGTATTTAACAAGAAACAGCAACAACACAAAACTAATAACAAACAGCAATAATAACAAACCTATTTTAAATGTCCAGTATTTACAAATATATATATGATATATAGAGAGACACAAGAAAACATGGCTCATATTCAGGGGGAGAAAAGCAATTCACAGAAACTTGCCCTGAACACATCTTGACATTGGTCTTACTAGACAAAGACTTTAAATGAGCTGTCCTAAATATGCTCAAAGAACAAAAGGAAACCACATCTGAAGAACCAAAGGAAAATACACATCTTTGCATGTCTCATAAATTTTTGTTTTATTTCATACATCATGTACACAAGAACAATAGTTATGAAATGTCAGACTTTGTATTTTTTTCCCCTCAGAGATTACAAGTCCTTTAATTATTTAAATTGGACTGATTATTCAAAATCTTCTTATAGTCAAGTTGAGCTGATGCTATTCCTTAGTTTTAACTGCATGGGATTCTCCAGTTATGTTTCAGACACCCAACTTAAACACCTGCCTTTTGAATGTAATCATTATTAGAAAGGTGACAGTTTTAAAGACAATCTTTTTAATTGTTGTGCCTTGAATTCTGATCATTATATCATTGTTAATAGAATTTATTTTCTTTTTGTTAGCATTTGCTAGAATCTTTTTTAAAATATCTATTTATTTTCCACAATGTGGTGGCACTTTGTTTTAGGTATGGATCTAGTAAATAAAATGCAGTTTGATTTTTAACTATAAAGAGCTAAGATAATTTAACCAAAATTAATTCATTATTGTTGTTCATTTATTTGAACTTACTCCTGCCATCTTATATGGTGTCCTACATATATGATACTCTTTCTCTTCTTCTTTTTAAAAATATTCTATTATTTGCCTGATCATATTTTCTTCATTCCAGTTACTTTTACATAAATATAGAATTTTTAAAGTTTATTTCAAGAATAGTTATTTGCTTTAAACTTTTAATACTCAGGCAGGACAGGATTTTTAGCAGCATTTAGATCTAATCTGTTCTCGGTCTCTCTCATATACTTAGCTTGCCATCTTGAAGCCAGATGTGTTTCTCAGATATGTGAGGTTATACTTCACTGAACTTTTTGGGGAGATAAATTTTATTCATATGTCAGCAATCACTTATGTCTTTAAAATTTCCCTTTTCCAACTCTGCATTTCAGTTCCCAATGCCTTGCTGAATTCATACTTCTGTTTCTGACCCAGTAAAAATGGCAGTGAGATACAAGGAAAATTTCCCACCAACCTAGTGAGAAACAAACTCAGAGCCAGAATTATGGCAATTGAAAAGAAGGAAAGCAAATTAGTCATTAGTTTGTTTTGCACACAAGTTTCTGGGTTAATAATTGCTACATATTTAAAATTCAGCAGGAAAATATTTTAAGGAAAATATATCTTGCCTATAGATTGTATATGAGAATGACAGTGAAAAGTCCTTAAAATTCTAACCCCAAACTCAGAGACACAAGATATCTGAACTGAGTACCTGCCTGTGGTCCAGGGATTGTTGTTGTAAAGGTGAGGAAAACAGACATTATATGAAGACTTTTAAGTACATAAATAAATAAATAAGTATTAGGAGGCTACATGAGAGATGAAATGTTTAGGCTTTTTAAACTCTTTTCCACCAAAAGAGATACCAAAACCATAATAGAATTACTGAAGAAAGTCCTTCCCCTTCTTAAAGTACAAATTTAGGGACCCTAGAAGCAATGAACTGTTTAATTCAGTTGTCTGGGAAAAGTTAAGGTAATTAGATTTTTTGTTTGAAGGGTTGAAAACAAAAAGCTGTCTAACTTCAAAGAAGTGGATTCCCCAGAGAAAATGTTAAAGTACATGTATATTTCTACACTCTCCACTCCCTCTCCTATAACAAATGGGTGTTTATCTGTATTACTGAGATTGTTCTTTTTCACAAGTAGAGATAATGCTTGTGCACATCCTAAGCAAAACTTACTAGGTATAAATCCTTTGGAAATGTTTAGCCTTAAAAAACTCCCAAATGACAGACTGAAAACAGAACTGAACATAGCATTATTTCAAAAGTATGACATTAGCAAGTCAATGCAATATGCAATGGTGACAGGTGGGCCATACCTCGCATTGATAAAAGATTTGCCTTCCAGATAGGAATATGAAAAGAAGTGAAAACAGAAATCATACATTTGTTGACATGAAGAATTAAACTAGTGTAATTAACAAATAACCAAACCAAGAAAACTAAAGTCAAATTCATTAATCTTTTTTTTTTTTTTTTTTGAGACAAAGTCTCACTGTGTCACCTAGACTGGAGTGCAGTGGTGCAATCTCAGCTCACTGTAGCCTTCGCCTCCTGAGTCTAAGCTATTCTCATGCCTCAGCCTCCCGAGTAGCTGGGATTACAAGCCTGCACCACTATGCCCAGCTAATATTTGTGTTTTTAATAGAGACGAGGTTTCACCATGTTGGCCAGGCTGGTCTCAAACTCCTGGTCTCAAGTTACCTGCCCAACTCGGCCTCCCAAAGTTCTGGGATTACAGGCGTGAGCTACTGCACACAGCCTCATTAATAATTTTAAATTAATCATGACAATGATAGTAATAACATTTTTGTATTTGCATTTGAGTGAACATTTTAGAAAATAAATATGAGTGTTTCAGAGATTTTAGAGGTGTGCTTCTCAAAATGAAACATGAATCAAAGTCTTCATACAAGAGGCTTGTTAAAAATGTAAATGATTGGGCCTTACCCCCTCAACCCAAATTTAAATTCCTTACTTGCGAAAAGGGTCTGGGAACCTGGAATTAATAATTCCATCCCCTTGCTCCCATATATACACACAGTCATTCTGTTTCAAGTTATTGGATAGATACATAGGTAGTACTTCAAGCACATAGATGAAAAGGTAAAACATAGATAAAAAAATAAGAAATGTCATGTTATCTATTGTGAGTTAGGATTTAGTTATTTTCATTACGTTATCTATACTATTTTAAAATAGTGATTTCATTTTTAGGTCATAAGACTTAGCTAGCCATAGAAAGTAATATAAGTAAAACTATAAAGTAATAAAAGTATTATAAAATAAATTAACATATTTAAGAAGAATTCTAGACTGACTTTCTAGTAAGATGTTAGAAAGGTATGATAGTTGTCTCCCTCCTCCAAGAGTAACAACAGAAAAACTAGATAGGGAGGAGGGGTGGAGCATCATGGCCAGATAGAAGGCTCCACTGATCATCTTCGCTACAAGATCACAAAATTTAACGTCTACACAGAAAAGCATCTTCATCAGAACCAAAAATCAGGTGAGCCCTCACTGTACCTGGTTTTAACTTCATGTTGCTGAAAGAGGCACTGAAGCAGGTAAAACAGACATTTCTGAACTGCCATTGCCATCCCTCCCCCATCCCCAGGCAGTGTCCTCATGGCACAGAGAGAATCTGTAAACTTGGGAGAGGGAGAGTGCAGCAACTGTGAGAAATTACATTGAACTCAGTGCTGCCCTGTCACAACAGAAAGCAAAACTGGGCTGAAGTCAGCCGATTCTTGCCCACAGAGGGAACATTCAGCCTAGCCCTACCCAGAGGAAAATTGACCATCCCAATGGCCAGAACTTGAGTTTTGGCAAGCCTTGCCACCACAGACTAAAGCGTATAGGGGTCCTAAACAAATTTAACAGGAATTCTAAGCACAAGGACTACAACTGCTAGGTAAGTTCTTTTGCTGAACTGGGCTAAGAGCCAGTGGACTTGAGAGGCATGCAGCCTATTGAGACACCACCTAGGGTGGCTAATGGAAGGCTAGTGCCACCCATCCCCTAACCTCAAGCTGCATACTCATGGCTACAAGAGACACCTTTCTTTCACTTGAGGACAGGAGAAGAAAGAGTAAGAGGACTGTATCTTCCATGTTGGATACCAGATCAGCCACAGTAGCATAAGTCATTGGGCACAGTTATGAGGACCCTATTCCAGGTCCTAGCTCCTGGATAACATTTCTAGACACCCCCTGGTCTAGAAGGGAGCCCATGCCTTAAAGAGAAAAACTTAGTCCTGGCAGGACCCCCACCTGCTGACTAAAGAGCCTTTGGCCCCTAAACAGCAGCAAAACTCAAGTAGTGTGCCATGGGTCTTGGGTGAGACTCTGAGACTTGCTGGCTTCAGGTGAGTCTCAGCACATTCCCAGCTATAGAAGATATGACAAGAAACTCCTTCTGCCTGAGAAAAGCAGAGGTAAAAGTAGAGGGAGCTTTCTCTTTCACCTTAGGTACCTGCTCAGCCACAGAGGGATAGTATACCAAGTAGGGTATTTGGATCCCCAGTTCCATGCCTTGGGTCTTGGGTGGAATTTCTGGATGTACTCTGGGTCAGAGGGGAGCTCAGTTTTAAAGGCTGAGTCGCAGGCCAGACAGCATTTCCCACAAGCTGAATGAAGAGCCCTTGTACCTTGAATGAACATCAGCAGTAGCCTGGGCCTGTGGTGGTAGTGACTATGGAGTGAGGCTTCTCTGACTGTGGTAAGGGAAAGGAAGAGTGGGAATGACTGCATCTCATGATTTGAGTGCCATCTCAGCCACGATACAATAGAATACCAGGTAGACTTCTGAGTATTTGGCTCCTGAACAGCACCTCAGGACCTGCTCAGGACCTAAAAGAACTCACCACCCTGAAAGGAAGGACACAAGCCAGACTGGCCTCACTGCTTGCTGATTGTAGAGCCCCAGGGTCTTGAGCAAACATAGGCTAAACCAGGTAGTGGGTTACAGTGGGCCATAGTTGAGACCCAGTGATGTGCAGGCTTTGGGTCTGAACCAATACATTCCCAGTGATGGTAGCCACAAGGGTGCTTATGTGTAACTCCACCTCTACCTCTAGGTGGCTCAGAGAAGAGAGAGAGACTCTATTTGTTTGGAAAAATGTAAGGAACAAGCATAAGAGTCTCTGCTTGGTAATGCAGAGAATTTTTCTAGATCTTACCCATGACCATCAAGGTGGTACATCTACAAGTCTGCAAGTACCACAGTATTACTGGGCATAGGGTATCCCCTAAAGCAGAAACAGTTTAGATCACAACACCCACATTCATTTCAATACCTGGAAAGCTTTCCCAAGAAAGATGAGTACAAACAAGCTCAGACTGAGAAGACTACAATGCCTAACCCTTTAATGCACAGATACAGACAAACATCCACAAGCATCAAGACCACCCAGGAAAACATTTCCTCACAAAACAAACTAAATAAGGCAGCAATCCTAGAGTAACAAAGATATGTGACATATCAGCCAGAGCATTCAAAATAGTTGTTTTGAGGAGGCTCAAAGAAATTCAAGATAACACAGAGAGGGAATTCAGAATTCTACCAGAGACATTTAACAAAGAGATTGAAATAAGAAGAATTAAGCACAAAGTTTAAAGTTGAGAAATGCAATTGGTATACTGAAGAATGCATCAGAGTATTTTGATAACATAATTGATGAAGCAGCAGAAAGAAATAGTGAGCTTGAATACAGGCTATTTGAAAAGACACAGTCAGAGGAGATAACAGAAAAAAATAAAAAATAATGGAGCATGCACACAGGATCTAGAAAATGGCCTCAAAAAAAGGCAAATCTAAGAGTTATTGGCCTTAAAGAGGAGATAGACATGAGACTAGAAAGTTCATTTGAAGGAATAATAACAGAGAACTTCTCACACCTTGAGAAATATATCAATATCCAAGTGCAGGGAGGTTATAGAACACCAAGCAGATTTAACCCAAAGAAGACTTACTCAAGGCATTTAATAACCAAACTCCCAAAGGTGAAAGATAAAGAATAGATCCTAAAAGAACCGAGAGAAAAGAAACAAATAACATACAATGGAGCTCCAATATGTCTGGCAGCAGACTTTTCAGTGGAAACCTTATAAGCCAGGAGATAGTGGCATGATATGTATGTGTGTGTGTGTATTTGAGACAGAGTCGCCCAGGCTGGAGTACAGTGGTGAGATCTTGGCTCATTTCAACCTCCACCACCCAGGTTCAAGAGATTTTCCTAGCCTCTCAAGTAGCTGGAATTATAGGCACCCACAGACATGCCTGGCTAATTTTTGTATTTTTAGTACAGATGAGGTTTCACTGTATTGATCAGGCTGTTCTTGAACTCCTGACCTCAAGTGATCTGCCTGCCTTGGCCTCCCCGGAGGCAGGAGCCACCACACCTGGCCTTGTATGACATATTTGAAATGCTGAAGGGAACAAAGTTTAGCCTAGAATAGTACATTGGTGAAACTATTTTTCAAATATTTAGGAGAAATAAACACCTTCCTAGACAAAGAAAGGCTGAGGGATTGCATTAACACCAGACCTCCCTACAAGAAATTATAAAATGAGAACTTCAGTCAGAAAGACATGAAAATTAATGAGCAATAAAAAACAACCTGAAGGTACAAAACTCACTGGTAATAGTGCACAGAAAAACATGTATATTATAACTCTCTAACTGTGGTGTATAAACCACTCAAGTAGAAAAACTAAATGAAGAACCAATCTAACATAATAATTACAACTTTTCATGACATATACAGTACAATAAGAAGTTAAGTAGCAGAGAGATGAAGTTAAGTTATAGAGTTTTTATTCATTTTCTTTTTGTTTGATTGTTTATGCAAACAGTACTAAATTGTTACCAGTTTAAAATAATGGGGTATAAGATAGTATTTGCAAGCCTCATGATAACCTTGAATCAAAAATACATAATGGATACACAAAAAATAAAAAGCAAGAAATTAAATCATACCACCAGAGAAAAGTACCTTCACTAAAAATAAGAATGGAATAAAGAAGGAAGAGAAGACCACAAGATAAACAAAAAATGATATGCATAAGTCATTACTTATCAATAATAACACTGAATGTAAATGGTCTAAGTTCTCCAGTCAAAAGACATAGAAAGGCTGAATGTATGAAAAAACAAAATACAATGATCTGTTGCCTACAAGAAATACACTTCACCTATAAAGACACTGAAAATAAAAGGATAGAAAAAGATATTCTATGCCAATTAAACCCAAAAAAGCACAGGAATGGTTATATGTAAATCAGACAAAATAGATTTCAAGATGAAACTATAAGAGACAAAGAAGGTCACTATATAATGATAAAAGGGTCAAGTCAACAATATTATATAATATTTGTAAATATGTATGCATTTAACACTGGAGCACCCAGATATATAAAGCAAATTATTAGAGCTAAAGAGAGAGATAGACCTTAATACAATAAGTAGCTGGAGACTTCAACATCCCACTTTCAGCATTGAATAGACCTTCCAGACAGAAAGTCAATAAAGAAACATCAAAATTTATCTGCACTGTAAAACAAATGGACCTGACAAATATTTACAGAACATTTCATTCAATGGCTGCAGAATACACATTCTTTTCCTCAGCACATGGATGATTATCAAGGATAGACCATATGTTATATCATAAAAGAATTCTTAAAATATTCAAAAAAACTGAAATAATATTAAATATTATCTCTGACCACAATGGAACAAAACCAGAAATCAATAACAAGGGGAATTTCAGAAAGTATATAAATACACAGAAATTTAAAAATATAGTCCTGAATAATCAGTGGATCAATAAATTAAAGAAATTATGAAAATTTAAAAAACCTTTTGAAACAAATCATAATGGAAACATAACATACCAAAACCTAGGAGAAACAGCAAAGTCAGTACTAAGAGCTATAGTATTACAGCTATAAATTTATAGCTATAAATGCCTACATCAAATTTTTAAAACTTCAAATAAACAACCTAACAATGCATCTTAAAGAATTACAAAAGCAAAAGTAAACCAAACCCAAACTTAGTAGACGAAAACAAGTAATAATGATTAGAGCAGATTTATTCACAAAAATAGAAAAAAATCCTAAAATTATATGGAACCACACAAGACCCAGAAGAGCCTGATCTAATGTAAGCAAAACAAACAAAAAAGGAAGAATCACATTACTTTACTTTAAATTAATACTGCAGAGCTATAGTAACAAAAATGGCATGATACTGGCATAAAAACAAACACATAGATCAGTGGAACAGAATAGAGAACCCAGGGATAAATCCATATATCTACAATGGACTCATATTTGGCAAAGGTTCCAAGAACATACATTGGGGAAAGGACAATCTCTTCAATAAATAGTGCTAGGAAAATTGGATATCCATATGTAAAAGATGAAAGTAGGCCCTTATCTCTCAACATATACAAAAATCAAATCAAACTGGATTAGAGACTTAAATCTCAGACCTCAAGTTATAAAACTGCTAAAAGAAAAGATGTGGGAAACTCTCCAGGACATTGGACTAGGCAAAACTTTCTTGAGTAATACCCAAAAGCAAAAATGGACAAATGGTATCATACCATGCTTGAAAGCTTCTGCACAGCAAAGGAAACCATCAGCAAAATTAAGAGACAACTCACATAAAGGGAGAAAATATTTGCAAACTACATATTTGGGGTTATTGTTGGAGGATAAAGTAGGAAAGAGGTAGCTGGAGTTCTGCTTTTGCTTATTCCTCTTGGTACACAGCAAGGAAGATAAAGAATTTTGGTGCAGGTGTCTCCAAGAGGCAATGTCTGCTGAGAAAATAGTAGGGTTTTGCACCGTCAAGTCAACTAATGCGCCAAAAATTGAGAAAAGTAGATCCTCAATACCAGACACATTGGATAAATTTTGAGGCTCTATGAGGCAAGAAACAAGGGAGCTAAAATGAAAGCCACAGCTGAACTGGGTTCTATCTCAGGAAACAAAGGCCTTTTAGGGGAAGAGTCTCCAGTAAATATACCAGGACTGCTGAACTAATGATCTGAAGCAAATTTTACCATGGTGGCATTTTACTGATTTGGGGGAAAATCCTGGCTTCTTAGGACAGAGGACATCTGCAGGGAAAGGTGAACTATAAGCCAACACATGACATTGGGGAGACAAAAGTAAAAAATTGTGGGGTCTCAAACATAGAAGTGGTTTCTTTTTAAACACTGACATAATTCTAGACATCTTTAGTTGCAGAATAATAAAAAGTTGAGGAAAAAATCTGTTAAAAGAGCAAAGAATTTTATGTCATCTTGCAGTACTGAGAGGACAAAGACTAGCAAGAGGGGTTCTAATGAATACAAGCATATTTTTACTGAGAAGCCTACAAAGGCTAGGCTCTGGTAACAGAACAAACAAGAGCTAGACTGAGCCTTATTACAATGTCATCCAGTACCCAATCCTATTTACTTAGTGCGAAAAGGGGGAAATAGTCTCAGAGCATAATAACATTATCAGAAATATTCAATAAAAATTATTAGGTATGCCAAGAGATGACATGACCAAAGCCAAGAGGAAATAAGTAGATTTTTAATGAATATAATATACATATGAGTTAGTACACAAAGACTTTAAAATTATTATAATTTATATGTTCAGAAAAATTTGCAAACAAATTATTGAAAATATTAAAAGTTTCTTCAGACAAGTAAAATATACAAGAAAAAATACACAACTGAGATTCTAGAATTTAAAATATAATGCCTAAAACTAGAATATATTTAACAGCAAATTAGAAACGGCAGGAGACAGCATGAGAAAACTCAGGTGCAGATTATTGGAAACACAAAATAATGTACAAAAAGAGACCTATAAAATGTGTAATAAGAGTCAGTGAAAGGGAGAGAGAGAGAGAGAGAGGGAGAGAGGGGAAAGAGAGAGAGAGGGACGGGGGGAGAGAGAGAGAGAGAGAGAGAGAGAAAGAGAGAATGGACCAGAGGCAGTATTTGAAAAAGTCATATCTGAGCATCTTTAAAAATCTCTAGGAATCCCTAGAAAGATAAACAAAGGCTATCCTAGGCTTGTCATGGTAAAACTGATGAATAGCAATAAGAAAGAAAAAAATTCTAAAAGCAACAAGAGAGGAGAAAAGACCACATTATCTTCAGTGGAGAAATAAGAGACTAAAGACAGAACACAATGGAATGACACAATCAAAGAATTGAAAAGAAAAGCTGCTAACCTAGAATTCTTTACCCAGTATAAGTATTTTTCACTGCACCTTGATGGAGGTAAAAAAAAGAGGTTTTTCAGACAGAAACTGCCAGAATGTGTTGCCTACAAATTTGCACTAAAAATATAAAGCAATTAAAATTCTAGAGCTGTGCTATATAAAAACCTTGAAAGTCATCAATGCTGTCCTTAGAACAACACAAAATCTGGACATACTGAAAATCAATGACTTTTTAAAATCTATCAGAGAATTGAAATCACAAGGCAAATCATCACCCTGAAATTAGGAAAGAAAGGTAAATACAGAGGCACACCTGAGATCTGCTCACCTAGAGCAGAAGCTGTTGGAGCCATAATCTGCTAGAAACACATAAATGGCCATTTTCATGAACTGCTAGAAGCTGAGGGTAGGTAGACTAGCTTGAGAGTTAAAAATGTCTGGGGGGGGGGCCATAATTTCATGGATTTTACTTCTAGGAACTCTGCCAGGGTCTCAAAGTAAATACCTAATAAAAATACCCTCTTGATGCTGGCAGGGAGATTAGTGAGTATCCATTTTGAAAAACACCAGAGCATTCTTCATAAAGAAAAAAACCCTACTCTCCAATTGAAAAGACTTTATCAGAGCCTTATCTGACCTGCAGAAAAGACAATTAGCCAACTCCACTACCATCTATCCTTCCTGTCTTCCCCACAGAAGAAAAAAACAAAGCTAAGAAGCATTTAAAAGGTCACAGCTCAGGGATGCAGGGCATTAAAAGACTGATTTTAATCAAAAGATTATCAAAGGCTTCCCCTCCCCCTTACCTTACCACAAATCATCAAGGCTACAGTATAAGAACATTGAATTGCAACTAAAAGAGCTGCAAGACACAGAATCTGTTTTTAAAAGGATTTATAGGGAAATTCAAAGATAACAGAAAAGGAAAAAAATAAAGATACTGTGCAGAGCCCTGAAAACTTTTAATCTTGTGATGAAAACATTCCTAGCTTAGGGTAAACAGGGCAACATTCTGCCATCTTGTTTCAGCTCTCATAGTATAAACAAATAACTTTTTTTTGTAGTCTGTTTAGTGCCATATTTGTCACATTTGTGTGCTTTTTCTTGGTAATTTTGCTGTTTAAAGTTGTTCCCCAAATAAAGTGCAAAAGTGCTAAAAAAAAAAATAATAATAAAAATGAAGATACTAGAGAAATTGAACCCTCTAGCACCCATAGCTACAGCAAACATTAAACACAAATCACAGAGAAAACCAACAACATAGGAGCATGTAAACACAGCTCATTGACGTGCTAAGAGAGGATAATAAATAAAATCATACAAAATATTCAATTAAAACCAGAGCAGGAAGAAAATTAGGAGAAGATAAGCAAAGAACAACTGCAATTAATATAAAATATTTGCAAACATAGTATATATTAATCAACTATACCAATTTAGTGCCCTAAATATTATCATTAAGAGACAGAGATTGTCGTAATAGGGAAGGGAGGACAGGGGCCAACTATATGTTGTCTACAAAACCTGCCTTAATATAAAGAGGCAGCTCGGTTAAAGGTAAAGTGATGGAGAAAGATATAAAATGGTAACACTAATCAAAAGAATACTAGAGGCCAGGCATGGTAGATCACACCTGTAATTCTAGCACTGGATGGTGGAGGTGGGTGGATCACTTATACTGCATATCCTACAATTTCATTTGACTAGCCTAAAATAGAAAAAGCATATTATATGTGCAAAATAATAACTGTAATGTGTTGTGGAATTAAAAATCCTACAGAATTAACATGCATGACAAGAGTAAGGCAAATGATGATAATAGTCATAGAATTATAGTGTTCTAGGATCTGGCATTATCAAGGAAGTGATAAAGACCAATAACTTTATGACATTAAATCATATATCCACTATCTAAAAATCTCTAAAGTCACCACAGAGAGTAACAAAAGAATGTATATGCATAAGAACAATGAAATAATGTATTATAGATAGAAAAATAAAATATTAAAACTATTTTACTAATTCAAAGAAAGACAAGAAGTGATAGAATAATAAACATAAAGACGTCTGTCACATGTAAAACAAATTTCAAGATGATAGCTATTGACCAAGTATATAGTTAAATTTAAATTGAACAGATATTTCAATAAATAAGAACCAGAGTCATTTTTAATGATATGATAATTAGAAGAAATAAATCGTAAATTCTGTGACACAGAATGTTTCAAAGTAAAGAAATGAGAAGCATTACCAGAGTTACTGGGTGCATTTGATAATAATAAAGGGGACAATCCATCAGATAGGCATAAAAAATCTTAAGCCTATGTGTACACAATTATATATTTGAAAACATATCAAATAAAAACTGACATACTGAGGGAAGGTGTTTTCTTTCCAGGTCCACAAGGGGGCAGAGTTTTAAGGGCAAGAGCTTCCTAGCACCATGCCCCACTCCCATCTCTCTCCATCTGGGAGACTTAGCGGCGCAGGAAGAAACTAAGAGTCAACCACTCCCGCGAAAGTTCTAAGGACCTCCTTTCATTGGCCTAGGGTCTTAGACAAGGTGAGGGTTCCTCCCAGGTTAAAAGTCCTCTTCTTCCACAGCCCTCCGGACTCCATGTTTGGGTCCCCTTCCACGAACACTCCCTTCGTGGAAGCCTGTCTTCCCTTCCGAAGCTCCATCTCTCTCTATTCCCTTCCACTCAGCGTGGAAGCTGCTTTTCTCTCCTGGATTCCATCTTTCTGGATTTTCTCACTCAGTGTGAGAGTTAGCTGTTTCTCTCTCCTTCTCCTGTTTCTCTCTGTAAATAAATCACTGTCTACAAACATTTTTGCGTCCGGAATTTACTGCCCACTGTGCTGTGGTTCCCCTCTCTCATTCTTGAGAGGGCAGGAGACCAAGAACCTGGAGAAACATCCTCTCAGGGGAGCTGAGGGCACCCTGAACCCCAATATTACATTTTGGCAAGCCAGCCAGGAGAGGGGTCCACCAGAAGAGGGGTACAGCCAGGAAAGTGGTACAGCCAGTGAAGAAGACTTAAAAATCGTGAGTAAAACTGGCCCCATTTTGTCCTGTCTCCTTAAGAACACCTGAAACATTCCCAGCCAGGCAGGGCTGTGTGGAACCAGAGCAGCAGAATGGCCCAGTCCATCTTAAGTGGGGCGGGCCAGCCAGGATTAAAAGTGCAGTTTTTTTACCTTCAGGCTCTCTCTCTGCTTTCCATCTCCTTCTCTACCCCTCAGTTATCATCTCTGGGACCAAAACCTGAGGGAGCCTGCAGGGCAGAGCGGGCAAGCACTGCCCTCCGGCCTTTCCCTGCTTGCCGACGGGGACCAGCCCAGCCTCAGGGGCGGAACCGAGTGCGCAGCCGTGGACTGGAGAAAACAGGGGGAGGGGCGAGGTACCACCGGAGCCGGCCGGGGACCAGGGAGCGCAGCAGCGGGGGCCCGGGTGTGGCAAGCCTTTCTGGCCTTCCCCAGTCCCAGGCAGCAGGGTAAAAAGTCTCCCGAGGACATTCACCTGCCTGCCGCGGGTCCCCATGTGGGCAGCGGCTCGGGGAGAGGCCCAACCGCACACATGGTTGTGGCAGCGTCAACACGGCAGCCCAAAGCTCAGCGGGCAGAGGAACTCACCCTCGGCCCAGTAATGGCTGCAAATGCCGCTTTTAAACTGACGCGGCAAGCGGCTTTTTCCCTCCGCCTGTGCGGCTCAGGAAAAGGAAGCGGCTGCTGGCCGTCAGCCCCGCCCGGCTTTGAGGCAGGCCACACCGCCTCAGGGCGCAGCATTCTCATTCAAAATACGGCTTAAGGAAGTTTTCTGCCTTCTCTTAATGCAAGTGGCCTGTTTACACAGTTGGTTAAGGGGTAGGGCCTGCAACTGCAAGGTTGCCGGTTTAAAATCCCTGGTGAGGTCAGCCTTGACTGGGTGAAACCTTTTGGAGAAATTCAGAAGCTGAAGTCTATGGGACTTTGTGTTTGGTGTATAATTTGTCTTGCTTAGGATTGGCTGTCTCTCTGGCAGAACTTTTCCATCTAGAAGATCGTGGTTAAACCGGTTCCAGGCCCAGATAGTCAATGGCAGGTCTCACAACCTTAAGAGCATTT
>CAUYQU010081700.1:0-21966 GCA_963574635.1 Cheracebus regulus
CTTACTATTTTACCTTTACATAAAAAGCTAGCTGCAGGATTTAAGGTAACTACTCTTTATCAGATTGTGAATTTTTTTCAATATAAACTTCTATCTATACTAAGAATTTTCAATCAAAAATTTTCTCATAAATAGCTTTTACTATTTTGAGATATGTTCCATCAATACCCAGTTTAGTGAGAGTTTTTAGCATAAAGGGCTGTTGAATTTTGTCAAAGGCCTTCTCTGCATCTATTGAGATAATCATGAGGTTTTTGTCTTTGGTTCTGATTATATGATGGATTATGTTTATAGACTTGTGTATGTGGAACCAGCCTTGCATCCCCGGGATAAAGCCTATTTGATCGTGATGGATAAGCTTTTTGATGTGCTGTTGCAATTGGTTTGCCAGTATTTTATTGAAGATTTTTGGATCTATGTTCATCATGGATATTGGCCTGAAGTTTTCTTTTCTTGCTGAGTCTCTGCCAGGTTTTGGTATCAGAATGATGTTGGTCTCATAAAATGATCCCGGAAGGATTCCCTCTTTTTGGATTATTTGGAATAGTTTCAGAAGGAGTGGCACCAGCTCCTCTTTGTATGTCTGGTAGAATTTGGCTGTGAACCCATCTGGACGTGGGCTTTTTTTGGTTGGTAGGTTATTAATTGCTGCCTCAACTTCAGCCCTTTTTATTGGTCTATTCAGGGTTTCAACATCTTCCTGGTTTAGTCTTGGGAGAGTGCAGGTGTCCAGGAATTTGTCCATTTCTTCCAGGTTTACTGGCTTATATGCATAGAGTTGTTTATAGCAATCTCTGATGGTAGTTTGTATTTCTGTGGAATCAGTGGTGTTATCTCCTTTATCGTTTTTTTATTTCATCTATTTGATTCTTCTCTCTCTTCTTTTTTATTAATCTGGCTATCAGTCTGTCCATTTTGTTGATATTTTTTAAAAAACAGCTCCTGGATTTATTGATTTTTGAAGGGTTTTTTGTGTCTCTAGCTCCTTCAGTTCTGCTTCGATCTGACGACAAACCCATAGCCAATATCATACTGAATGGGCAAAAACTGGAAGCATTCCCTTTGACATCTGGCACTAGATAAGTATGCCCTCTCTCACCACCCCTATTCAATAGAGTATTGGAAGTTCTAGCCAGAGCAATCAGGGAAGAAAAAGAAATAAAGAGTGTTCAGTTAGGAAAGAAAGAAGTCAAACAGTCTCTATTTGCAGATGACATGATTGTATATTTAGAAGGCCCCATTGTCTATTGTCTCAGCCCAAAGTCTCCTGAAACTGATAAGCAACTTTAGCAAAGTCTCAGGATACAAAATCAATGTGCATAAATCACAAGCATTTCTATATACCAATAACAGACTAAAAGAGAACCAAATCAAGAGCGAACTCCAATTCACAATTGTAACACAGAGAATAAAATACCTAGGAATACAACTAACAAAGGATGTAAAGGACCTCTTCAAGGAGAACTACAAACCACTGCTTAAGGAAATAAGAGAGGACACAAACAGATGGAAGAACACTTCATGCTCATGGTTAGGAAGAGTCAATATTGTGAAAATGGCCATACTGCCCAAAGTAATTTATAGATTCAATGCTACCCCATCAAGCTACCATTGACCTTCTTCAAAGAAATGGAAAAAAAAAAAAACCTTAAAGTTCATATGGAACCAAAAAAGAGCCCACATAGCCAAGACAATCCTAAGCAAAAAGAACAAAGCTGGAGGCATCACGCTACCTGGCTTCAAACTATACTTTAGGCTACAGTAATCAAAACAGCATGGTACTGGTACCAAAACAGAGATATAGACCAATGAAACAGAGCAGAGGCCTCAGAAGTAATGCCACACACCTAAAACCATCTGATCTTTGACAAACCTGACAAAAATAAGCAATAGGAAAAGGATTCCCTGTTTAATTAATAGTGTCGTGAAAACTGGCTATGTGCAGAAAGCTGAAACTGGACCTCTTCCTTACACCTTATACAAAAATTAACTCCCTATTACTGTTTTTTGAAAGAATTTGCAAATAATTGCCACTAAGTCTTTTTTAAAAAGGGGACAGAACTCAATAGTGAAGCTATGTGAGCCTGAAGTGATCTTTGAACAAAGTATTTAAATATGAACCAATTGTTTAACACTTAAGGAACCACTTATATATTCCCCTTTTTTAGGGTCAGTTTGGTAAATTTTTTTCTAGAAATAAGTCCGTTTCTTGTAAATTTCCAAGTTTACTGGTCTTGGGTTGTTCAAATTATCTTTCTAATGTCTATTGGTTCTATGGTTATTTACTAACAGTATTTGTGCCTTCTCTATTTTCCTCATCATTCTTTCTAGGAGCTTACCAACTTTATTAATCCTTCAAAATAACTAATTATTGGCTTTGTCTTTTCTTCTGTCTTTGATGTCTAATTTACATTGTCTTTCTGATTTTTGACGTTTCTACCATCTTCATTTTTTACTTTCTGTTCTTTTTCTAACTTCTTGAGATGGACACTTAAATTTCTAATAGTACCTTCACCTTTTCTGAAATATTTAGTTAAGACTGTAAATGTTCCTCTAAGGGCTACTTTATTTATAACTATTTATGCAATATTTCACTACAATTTGGTCATCATATCATTAATTTTTAAATATATCGGATTTAAACTTAACTGCATTGTGATCAGAGAATCTGTATTTTTCAATTTTGTGATTATGCTAATGACTAAGAACGCTAGGTTTTGCTGACTTTGTCTTAACATTAACAATGACAATAACATATATATGTATATAAACATATATATATATATGTATATGTGTATGTATATATTCTCTTTTCTTCAGGAAGCTCATCCTGAATCTCTTCTATTTCATTTCCTGTTTCTAACAAAGTTTTTTTACTTATGTTTCCCTTCCACTTTCAAAACTCCTCATTCCTCTATTCTAGTACTGTCTGATGGAACTTTATATGATGACAGAAATGTCCTGTATCTCAACTGTCCAAGACAGTAGCCAGTAGCCACATGTGGCTATTGAGTGCTTGAAATGTGACTTGTTTAACTGAGAAACAGTTTTTATATTTTATTTATGTTTAATTAACTACATTTATATCTAAGTAACCAAAGTGAGTAGAACTACCATATTGAACAGCACAAGTAAAATCAACCCATTCTGTCTCTGTTAGTTAGAATGCAGTCAGGAAGAAGCTATTTGAACAGAGAGGAAGTACCATAAATGTTAACTAAGTATATGTTTTGTTAACTAGAGAAAAAGGGAGACTCTAAGGCAACACAAAAGTGGCAACTGTGGGAAGCAACTGCCTTCTCTAGAGCTGAGGGGAGAAAATAAGGAGTCCAGAATATTAAACTTAGAAGGTTTGGGAAGAGGCCCATGAAGCTGGAGCAGATCTCTGAAAGGGAAAGGAGGGTGGGTAGGAGAGGGTCATGTTGATAGGTGTAAACTGTACAATACAACCTGTATTCAGCTGTCACATTCTGAAAGAATTGCTGCTGTCAAGCTGAAGAAATGTTGCTGATGCCCCACTGATAGACTTTTGCTCACATAGGAACCAACTGGAAGGAGCAAGTTTGTCACCTGCCTCCTGCCATGCCATCTCCCTCCTTCTCCCTCTGCTGGCAGAGTCTAACAGGAAGCACTTCACAAAGCAAAAAGGTGGCTTTCAGAGTCCAGGCTCAACCACCATGAAGCCAGTCATAGAAGGATGCCTTCAAAGCTAAGAACAAAAAACCGACTGATATGGTTTGGCTGTGCCTCCACCCAAATCTCATCTTGAACTGTAGTTCCCATAATTCCCATGTGTCATGGGAGGAACCCAGAGAGAGGTAATTGGATCATGGAGACAGTTACCCCCATGTTGCTGTTCTCGTAATAGTGAGTTCTCAGGAGATCTGATTATTTTATACGGGGCTTTTCCCTCTTTATCTCAGCACTTCTCCTTCTTGTCATCATGTGAAGAAGGACGTGCTTGCTTTCCCTTCCACCATGATTGTAAGTTTCCTGAGGCCTCCCCAGCCTTATGGAATTGTGAGTCAATTAAAACTCTTTCCTTTATAAATTACTCAGTCTCAGATATGTCTTTATTAGCAGCATGAGAACGGACGAATACACCGACATACTCTCTTATCTGTTTCTCCATTCTCCTCTCCTGTCTCACTTTCCCCAAGACCAATCTTACCCGCTCCCTAAGAGAGAAAGCGTACCTCTGAGAACCTTCTGCCACCTCCAGCACTGATCCACAGTTTCTTAAATCATTGTTTCAACTTCAGTGGGAGATAAGGGAGAAAAATAATCTCTCAATTGATGAGTGAAAAAATGAGAAGAGAATAGACAAAGAATAATCTGATGTAAAGATATAACTCTATCATGCTCTTTTCATATTTTGATGAAGACACTTTTAGAAGAAAGGCATAATTTTCTACTAAAAGAGAAATGAGGAAGTGCAATGAGAAGTGTAGTGAAGTTGCAGACTTAAGTAGGGACCATGGAGGACACATGACTGTCTAAAGAGGGCAGCAGCTATCCAGCCAGCCTGGGACTGCAGTGCAGTAATGTGAGTCCAGTGTTTCCAGATCTCCTAATTTTTTGAGAGATGCCAGAAATCTGGATCTTTATGTGAGAGCGTCGAATTTCAAATGTTGGCTCAGAAAAATTTTAAACATTGTACCAGCCAAATGAAACACTGTGATGGGCCAAATCTAGCCTGCGGGCCATGGTTTGGGACTTTTGCAGTGCAGCACGTGGACAGAAGGGTCTCTGCGGCAATGATATATGAACCTCAAGTATCCATCCCATCATATGGCCCATTGGCAAGAACAAACTAGTTCAACATTATGTGACAAACCTAATTTTAATGCAACGGTGGGTACTTGGGATAGGTTTCTTTTTGTTACTGTTTTTGTTGTTTCTCTCTGTCTTTTTTGTTATCGTCATTGATGACTTTAAGACAAAGTCAGTCTAACCTAGCACTGTCAGCCCCTACCACAATCACTCGCTTCAATGTGGAATTAACTTAAAATGAACACTTTGGAAGAAATAAACTGTATACATGAAATATATAATCATTATTCTGAGGGTTTGGTATTTAATTCAAGAGAGCAGGCATTTCTTTAGTTTCTAAGAGCAAGAGTCCATCAGTGTAGTCAAATATGCAAACTGAAGGCAAAACACTGATATATATACATATATATGCATTGTACATATAGTATGTTCATATATAAAACCTCATGGTCTTTAGCAAAAACTTTTATACAGCTGTATTACAAAACAATAAAAGTATATTGCAAAATAAAATGTGTAGACATTAAAATTGGAATTAGAAGTTTTATAATATGTGTTGATATTTGTCAAATCCTTCAGTAAGTTCTTTGATGCTTGATTCTTTCATTTGTTTGTGTATCAGAAAATCTTTTTCCCATATGGAAGCTTTACACATATTCCTAAGCCACATGGAATAGACACTTTGACTTGTATGCAAAAGATTTGTGGTCTTTGCAAAGCCATTATAATTTCTCTTTTGGTACAGTTGAAACCATAAATAAATATGCGTACATTCATTGTATAAATTGTGTCATATGTTTCTGAGCATCTTACTTGCTCTTACTTAAGAAAAATAACTCACTACATAGGCCCACACTTTAAAGGAGCAGTGGACTTTATCAAATACAATATTTCTCTTTCTTCTTTCTCTACCTTCACCCAACTCAAATTAGCACTTTACTTACACTACCATGAACCACCTATACTACAGTTTATTCTTATAAAATAGGGATAGCACAGAATATTCAAAGCATGTTTTTTTCCTCTTAAAACTTTGCCTTTTGAAAAATATTTATTTTTATAAGCTAAAGAGAAAAGATAATCACTCTATTAGAATTCTAGAAGACTATATCTTCAGGTCCTTCTCTATATGCTCTACATTTGTAATAATTCCTGCATGCTTCAGTATCTAATAATAATCATTTCACAGGTTGAAATGCTCAGAAAGGAAAATGGAGTAAACCTTTATATTACAATAGCATTGCTATATTACTAATAAATGCTAGGTTTTGATACTAAGGGAGGTGGATGTTGTTTAGAAAATTACTATCGCTTTAAAAATTAATATTTATTATAAACTAGTAAAACTAATCCATTGTGAGACTAATTCAATGTAAGACAAATCATTGGATTAGTCTTGCAAGACCAACCTTACAAGACTAATCCAGTATAAGACTTACAAGACTTACTTACAAGACTAATCCAATGTAAGACTAATCATTGGATTAGTCTTCAAAGAATAACCTTACAAGACTAATCCAATGTAAGACTAATCATTGGCTTTTAACAACTGAAATTTGTTTGTCACTTGTGGATCTGTGAGGCAGCCATGGTGACTATGCTCCAAGTTTTATATCTCATTCCTGTTCCTCAGTCTAAGACTTACAACGTCTCTCACAGGCTGATGCCGCTGTAGCCACCTAAACAACTTTTCAACTCAACATACAAATCTTACTCCATTTATAGCTCCAGTTACTTTTAAAGTGGCTTATAGGCCAGGCACAGTGGCTCACATCTATAATCCCAACACTTTGGGAGGCCAAGGCAGGTGGATCACTTGAGCCTAGAAGTTCAGCACCAGCTTGGGCAACATGGTGAAACTTCATCTCTACTAAAGATTAAAAAAAAAAACGTTAGCCAGTAGTGGTGGCATGCACTTGTGGTCTCTTGAGTCTGGGAAGTTGAGGCTGTGGTGAGACATTGTGATCTCATCACTTCACTCCAGCCTGGGTGACAGAGAGAGACCCTATTCCAAAAGTAAATAAATTAAAAAATAGACTTAATTTACAAACACATTTGAAAATTTAGTTATTTATATTTCTTCAAATATTTTATTGCATTTATACATTTGGGTACTTTATTGTCCACTTTTTAAAAAACAACCTTTCCAACTGCTTATGTAATTCTTCTCTATAGAATAAACTTATAAATTTGAGGAACATCCATTTCTCTTACATTTTCTAATATTATTGATAAACTTTTATCTTTGACCTTAAAATCCCAATTCTAAATTGATTATGCATGATGCATACTTTAAATGAGAATCTATTTCTAACATTGCAGATGTGTCTCAACTTAGGATCTATGTTGTTCCCTGATGTCCCTGGACTTTTGAGTTTGTTCCCATTTTCCTGGGCTTTCAAAGGAGGCAGATTTCTTCTTACTTTGTCTCCCATTTATCTTTTTTTCAACATTTAGGAAAATGTGTGGCTTTGGTGAGAAATTTATAGAATTTATTTTCTGCATTTAATTGTTAGATACCCTTTGCGGTACACATTTAAGACTCTTTAAAGTAGCTGTATGTTCAATTTTTACTGTACATCTAATACTAGAAAAGGAGTTTAGGTTGCTAATACATGCCTTTAAAGAATCTGATATGCAAACAAGAAAAAATACACTTTTGGCAATGTAGCCTTCACCAGATAAATAGACTTAGGTACTTTTTAGTATATCAAACTAGTTTCACATCATTTTGAAAAGAGAAATGAAATTATTAGATGAGTAGATCTACTACTGAAAACAGTTAAGAATCTGTCCTCACTTAATCATTAATAACAGATGAGGGCAGGTTTTCCTATGTAGATTTGTAATATATTTGCCTAGATTGAAGCAAAAAGGTAATAAATAGCTTAACGGCTCCTTTTCAGAATTAGATCTTTCCTGGTATATATAGAAATCCTGTTTAACCATTTATCTAACCATAGTATATTCTCAAGAGAGACTAGAAAATACAGTTGTTAGTTCTTATCTGGTCCCTTGGGCTTCCTATACAGAAGAGAGAAGGAAAAATTAATTTCAGAGATTTCTAAATTATGGGAACAAACCAAAAAAACTAGTGGTTATTCAGTAATCTGAAAGTATTTTTTCCTCAAAGAAACAGAAGCCATGAGGTATGTAGCCCAGGACAACAGAATTTGGAATCATAAAACCCTGGTTCAAATGTTGGCTCTAATCACTAAAGTATGTAAATTTATAAAGACCTAATCATCTAGTTCATAAAAGAAGATAATAACTTTCCTATAGACTTGTTATTAGAAATAAAGATAATATATATATAATGCCTCAGAGTAGGTCCTGATGAAATATATGCTCTTATTTTACATAATTTTTAAATTGCTATTTCTCCCTGTGCAAGCTGTATCTCATTGCCATGAACTCATGGAATATATAAACATGAGTTGTTTTGACAGATTTTTATTCCAATGATGTGTTTTGCTAAAAAATGTATAATCCACCATCAGGTTTCTGGGTCAAAGTGAAATGAGAAGCCATAATTTGTGTTTCTTTGATGAAGGAATTAGAATATGGAGGAAAAAAAAGTATTCTAAACCATAACTATGAGAATGGAGAGAAAGAATAAAGAAGCAAATGTTGCAGCAGATTGCCATTCACTCTCAAGAATGTGTTGAATATACATTTTGCTTCTGAAATCTGGAACACTTTTGTTCTAGGTGAAAATTAGAACACTTTTCTAGAAGAAGTATTTATGTTATTTCATGATGTGATTATTTCACATTGCATGCCTGTATCAAAACATCTCATGTACCCCATAAGTATATACACCTACTATGCACCTATAAAAATTAAAAACTAAAAAAAATTAAAAGTTACAAAGGTAAAAAAAGGGTGAAATTTATTTTTTAAAAAAACTGTTCTAGAGGCAATAGAAACAAGTTCTGAAGTCCATCTTCCCAGTGCTATGGCCTCCTAGCTGTGGGATCTGAGTTACGAATGTGTGATCCTTCAAGTAAGGTTAATAATAATCACTACCTCATAGTGATTTGTTGAGAGTATTAAATGAATTAATACATGGAAAGTGTTCAGGATGGTACCAGGCATATACTAATATTTATTCAGTATGCATTGTTATTATTGCTAATCAACCCAACAACAAAAGAGGAAAAACTTGTACTCTGGGAAAAACAGAAGTCCGTCAGGGGAAAATTTAGAATGAAGACCAATCCTGAGAGTGTTCTAGGTCCTGGTCAAATCTCGTTATAAGCCCATTTTCTCCGACTTTTCAGCATTTTCAAGCAGGTTAAGTCAAATTAGAATAAACACTAAAGATAATCTCAAATAAGGCATTAAAGGCATCTTGAAATCTAGGAGTAATATGGGAAAAGGAATTTAGAGTACCATATTTTATCCCAGTTTTGCTGTGTTGTTATTGGATGTATTTTTCAGCTTTTGCTGCAATAACGCTCTATAAGCAATACCAAAATCTCATTGGCTTATAACAACTGAAATTTGTTTGCCACACATGGATCTGTGAGGAAGCCATGGTGACTATGCTCCAGGCTGTATTTCTGCTTCCTGTTCCTCGGTTTAACACTTACAATGTCTCTCACAGGCTGATGCAGCTGTAGCCACCTAAAGAAGTTTTCATTATGGCAGAGGGAAGGAACACAAGAGAAAAAGGCCAATGACTTAAAAAATTGAAAACCTTATTTGAACAGGAAGTAGGTCACTTTTGCTTACATTTCACTGGCCAAAACAAATCACATGACCAAGTTCAATAGGTATGTAACAAGGAAGTACATGCCTCCTATGCTTGTATGGTCAAGGGTAGTATTTGCTGAACAATAATACAATTGATCACACTTGCCAAACTACCAGGGTTTTATCAAATTCAAGACATACACTAACCACCTCAATTAACCTTACATTAGTGATATAGGTCTCAAATGTTGAAGAGCATCAAAATCACCTGGGGAAATTGTTAAAAATATAAATGGCTTGGCATTCCCACAGTGATTCTGATGTAATACATTTGAGGATGGGACCTAGGATCTGTATTGTTACTAATCTCTTCAGTAATCCCGTCATACACCAAAGTTTGGGAATCACTGGTTTGCAGAAAGCTATGCCTAGAGATCAGGACAAGTTACTTTTGACAGCAGTTGCCTGCCTACTTTTTCTGACTTGCTGACCCAGGGAAGAAGGGAGGATGACACAGCAACATTCCCACCTGCAGAAAGAAGAGAATAAACCAGGCCCAGTGCAGTGGCACATGCCTGTAATCCAGCACTTTGGGAGGTTAAGGTGGGTCAATCACTTGAAGTCAGGAGTCTGAGACCATCCTGGCCAACATGGTGAAACCCTGTCTCTACCAAAAATTAGCCATATGTGGTGGTACATGCATGTAGTCCCAACTACTTGAAAGGCTGAGGCAGAAGAATTGCTTGAACGTGGAAGGCAGAGGCTGCAGTCAGCCAACGTCATGCCATTACACTCCAGCCTGGGTGACAAAGTGAGACTCAATAAAAAGAAGAGAATAAACTGGAATTTCTCATGGATTGGGTATTGACTCTCAATTCTTTCCCCTCCATGTTTTCATGCCTTTGCCATTTGAGTTTGCAGTGCCTCCCAATGTTTCCCTACCTTGTGGTTAGACTTAGCCAGGTGATTCACTTGGCCACTGAGATATGAGTGAAGTAACAGTGTGCCAGTTCCAAGCTTAAGCCACGTTCCTGCTTACCCTCTTGAAATGTACCTTGAGAACAACTTTTCCTGGTAGTTGCTGCCAGTCCAGACAAGACTGCAGAATTAACATACATTGGCCAGCCTAAGCCCAAGCAAGAAGTCAAGCCCAGCTGGACGCAACTTGAGGCAGAGCTGCCTAGCCGAGACCAGTTAGGTTAATCCATCTCCATATGAAATCCATACACGTGAAAGAAAAACTGATTGCAATTTTGAGCCAATAATTTGGGGTGACTTGTCACTCAGCAAAAGCTAAGTCATATTCTCTCCCCAATTCTAGCATTATTTGGGTAGCAGGAGTGGGAGCTCATGCTCCCTACATTGAAAAGAGGCTCAGACTTTAAGCAAAATATTTTCCTAATTTTATGAAACATTAAGAATATATACCATTAGGAAGTATTTCATCTAAATTCATAGTGTGTCATTTATTTGAATATACCTGAAGAACAAAGTATATGAAGGTAGAAGGGTAAAATAAGAGAAAAAAGGAGTATTTAGGTCATACAACAGCATCACTTTTTTTTTCAAAATAGAAAAAGATTGTTGTACAGAATCCAGCAATCCTAGTGGAAATACTCTGCAATGGAAGCATGTTTTCCATTAACTTAAATACTGTGTTAACCTCAATCAAAAATACACTTTCTTAAACTGAATACAGAATTTATAGTTTTGAGAAACAGAGCTGGCAGTTTAAATGGGCAAAGGAACTGATGCAAATGACTCTGTCCCACATGATTAAAAATATTCTTAGTTTTACTTTGTAAAAATGACATTGAAACCTAAAATAGAATTTATTCTGTCCCCCAATCAAACACTTTAGCCATGTGTGATATCCTTGACATCTCTAGAGTCCATTTTCTTTCCTCACTGCTGTGTACTGTCTTGAGGCCATAAGGACATGATTTGTCTCTATTCAATAAAACTATTCGAGAAAATATTCTCACACACAGACTCTTGGAGGCTGATATTGCAAGACAGAACTTTCTACTAAACTAGTGAATCTGAGAAGTATCATCAGAACTCTGTCCTGTTAGAAAGTATATTAGTCCATTTTCAAACTGCTACAAAGAACTTCCCTGAGACTGGGTAATTTATAAAGCAAATAAGTTTAGTTGACTCACAGTTCCACATGACTGGGGATGCCTCAGGAAACTTACAATCGTGGTAGAAGGCTAAGGAGGCATGTCTTACATGGTAGCAGGCAAGAGAGAGCATGTGAAAAGGGAACTGCCAAATGCTTATAAAACTGTCAGATCTTGTGAGAACTCCCTCGCTATCACAAGACAGCATGGGGGGAACCACCCCCATGGTCTAATCACCTCCCACCAAGTCCTTTCTTCCACTTGGGGATTACGGGGATTACAATTTGAGATGAGATTTGGGTGGGGACACAGAGTCAAACCATATCAAAGAAAGTGATGCAACAGGTAATATATTGTATCTGAGTTGCACTCTGGGCTTCTGGGCTTATTAGAAGTGTCTTGCTATGAAGAAGAAAGATGTATGGAACAAGGAAGAGCAGGAGCCTTCGTGGAAGGACTCAAGTCTCAGATACTGTAGCCAGCTTTGGATCTTGCCTGTGGTTCCTATATTTCTCCTATACTTTATCTTTGCCTTTTGAGGGGCCAAACAGATGGGAAACTGTTAATCATGTCTTCAAAAGAAAGTGAGAACAGGCAGTGGGAACAGAAATTGTACACTGGAGGAAGAAAGAGTAAAGGTCCAAATAAGTCCTATCTGAAAACCCAAGGTAATAAAGTGGGTCCTAATTATGAGAGTAAGATTTCAGGTTAACAGTACTATGCATTCTCCCTTTGCAGGCAGCCTCTTCCACTTCCTAGAAAAGGAAGAGTCCTCTTCATATATCCAACCTTAGAGGTGAGCAAAGACCAACTCTGTATTCATTCAGTATGAAATCAAACATTTCTGGGACTAGATGAAGTTATTTCCCAGCCCAGAAGGCTATGATGACAAATACAACCTGTATTACTGGCAGTGGAGTAGGAGTTGGGTGGGCAAATTACCTGGTGTTTATAATGTGTTTAGAAGACTCAGAGTGCTTGACGCTATTTCCAAAAAGGCTGAGTTCAGTATAGCAATGCCAGGGATATCATCATTCCATAAACCTCATTTACACCCTTAGTCACTAGGAAGCTTGGCTTTTTTATTACATCTGACTGCTGCTTCCACAATCATAAACATAATCCTCTGAATCATTTCCACTCTTTGAACTGCTGGTTTTAATGTCATATGTAAATTCTGCCATAACACTATATTCATAATTTAATTTGCAAAACCTTTAAGCCAATACATGGTCTCCCCTATCACTTCACTGGAAAACAGAAAATTGACAAATTCTGTGACTTATTCTTCTACAGTGGAGCAGAACAACTCAAGACCCATCGATCACAGGACCTGTCATAGCCATTTTTAAAGCACACATTGTTTTTCCAAACACCAGAGCACATTAAATAGTAGGCCCTTTTGCAAAGCAAACTCCCAAAAAAGTAACAAAAGCTTAAATGGTTACCATTCTCGTTAAACATTTCTCTAGTTCTCTTTTCACTTCAAAACAAATTTTAAATTATTTGGAACTTCTCTTTGCTGAGTCCTGTCCTCCAGAGAGGCTTATTCTCTGTCTCTTTCCCACCCTCTGTCTCCCTCAGGTTAACAACTGCCCCAAGTACCACTCTATAAGGGATACCGCCCTTTACTAGGGTGTTAAATTTCCACTGGAAATTTAAGATGGAGAAAATGGTATTGATCATACCATTTTCCAAGGAGAGGACTGCGTATGTTTAGAAGGAGAGCTTTAAGTCATTTTTAGCCAAAAAGACTCTTGAGGCGAATCCTAAAATTGCAAATATATGTTTGGTTCTCTGCCCTGTCAGAAATGTGGAAGGCTCTTGTTTGGTAGAGAATATGCAAGTTTTACGGCCTGAGCAGAATTTCTATATTAATAGAGAAGAGAGCAGGCTCTCCAGAAGGTGGTCTTCCTTCTCTTGTTCCCCAACCAGTATACACCCCTCCTTTAAAATAAATGTAAGAATATTCAAAGGCAATGGTTTAATGTGGTGCTGTATTAGTAGGCTATCTAAGACACCTGTATGCCTCAAGGCACCCAAATGCCCTGATCTTTTTCTCTTCTCGACTCTGCTCGCTCTTTCCATTTTTCTTGTTTTAATTTAAAAATTAAAAATGTAATTCTTCCCTCCCAGATGTGAGCTAAGTCTCAGCTCTTCCTTTTATCTCCCAATTTCTGATTCAACTAAACAAACAAAAACTACCTTTCTTTTCTGTTCTTCCTTCTATGTGATACACGCAAAAAAGAAGAAAGGAAAGAATGAAGAAAGGGAGAAAGAAAGAAAGAAAGAGGGAAAATAAAGAGAAATAAATAGAGAAAAAAAGAAGGAAGGAAGGGAGAGAGGGAGGGAAGGAGAAAAGGGAGGGAGGCAGGCAAGAGAGAAAGAGAGATAGAGGGAGAGAGAAAGAAGAAAGGATGGGAGGGGAAAGAAGGAAAAATTGTCTAGAAAAATGTAAGATGGTGTTTTAGCAACCGTTTAAATGAATCATTCATAACTGTTTTCTCCAATCAGAAGCTTGACTGATTCAGAAAATCTAGAAGTATTTAAAGAAAAAAAAAAGAAATTTGTCTGACACTATTTATCTTTGCATTATTGAAAGTGGATTTAAATCTACTTTTTCACTCCAAAAATAAACTTCAGATAAATTTGTGTTCTCAGCAACAGTCCAAACTCAAACACTTGGCTCACATATAACCCACATATATGGTCATATGACTACATGACTTGAAAAAGCTATGTAAGTGAAAAATGTAAAATAAATAGTTTCTCTTGCATTATAATTGACACTGTTCTTCAAGGTTTGAGGATAAAACATTCATTAAAATTAACCACTCAGAGAACTCAGATGGTAGTGTCGGACAGTAGTGAACCAGAGAAACTCCATCTTAAATAGGAACTGGGTAAAATGAAGCTGAAACCTACTGAGCTGCATTACCAGAGGGTTAAGGCATTCTTTTTTTTTTTAATTGCATTTTAGGTTTTGGGGTACATGTGAAGAACATGCAAGATTGTTGCAGAGGTACACACATGGCAGTGTGATTTGCTGCCTTCCTCCCCATCACCTATATCTGGCGTTTCTCCCCAAGCTCTCTCTCTCCAACTCCCCACCCACCACTGTCCCTCCCCTATTTCCCTTGACAAACCCCTGGAAACAATCATTCTCAGCAAACTGACACAAGAACAGAAAATCAAATACCATATGTTTTCACTCATAGGTGGGTGTTGAACAATGAGAACACATGGACACAGGGAGGGGAGCATCACATACCAGAGGGTTAAGACATTATAAGTCATAGGATGAGATGTGAAGTCAGCAAAAGATATAGGTCATAGATACCTTGCTCATAAAACATGTTGCAGTAAAGAAACCAGCCAAAACCCACCAAAACCAAGATGGTGACAAGAGTGACCTCCGGTCATCCTCACTGCTACACTCCCATCAGCACCATGACAGTTTACCAATGCCATGGCAATGTCAGGAAGTTGCTGTATATGGTCTAAAAAGGGGAGGCAAGAATAATCCACCCCTTGTTTAGCAGAACATCAAGAAATAACCATAAAAATGAGCAACCAGCAGCCCTCAAGACTGCTCTGTCTATGGAGTGGCCATTCTTTTATACCTTTACTTTCCTAGTAAACTTGCTTTCACTTTACTCTGTGGTCTTGCCTTGAATTCTTTCTTGCTCAAGATCCAAAAACCATCTCTTGGGGTCTAGATCCAAACCCCTTTCTGGTAACAGTAAACCTGGTCAAAGACTCTCAAAAGCATAACTGATTCAGAGGCAGGCAGACAGAAGGAAGCTTGTCCTGCTTCTCTGGAGTAGGATGGAAGGCTCACTTCACTATCTCACTCCTTGATTGTCCACCTGCATTAATTTTTTTCTGTTTTTAGTTCTTTTTGTATCCAGATTTGAGTACCCGTCTTGCGAACTCTTTGCTAGACCCACTATGTTAGTCCATTCCTGCTGCTATCACAAGGTATCTTAGACTGGGTAAATAAATAACAGAAATTTATTTCTCACAGTTCTGGAAACTTGAAAGTCCCAGGTCAAGGTGATGGCAAGTTTGGTATCTGGTGAAGGACTATTTCTCACAGATGGTGCTTTCTCTGTGTCCTCACATGGCCAAAAAGGCAAGGCAGCTCCCTTCAACCTCTTTTATGAGAGCATTAATCCCACCCATGAAAGTGGTGCCCTCATGACTTAATCACCTCCCAAAAGGCCCCACCCATTAATAATATTGAATTGGGAGTTAGGTTTCAACATATGAATTTTGGGGGCACATCAACATTTAGATCATAGCACCCAGTAACTCTGAATGATTCATTAGCTACATAAGAACCTAGGGGTTAAAACACATTGGTAAATTATAGTAAACTTAGTGTGATTTGAGTGCATTTACCAAGTGCTTTTAAACAACTGGCTTATTCCTCCATATCTTCCTCATATAAGAAGACAGAACAAGTAAAGTTACTCCTCTTTTATGTACAAGGATTATAGAAGTGAAGTAGTAACCTTTTGCTGCTTTAAACAATATATTTATTCAGGCCAGGAACGGTGGCTGATACCTGTAATTCCGGCACTTTGGGAGACCAAGGTGGGTGGATCACCTGAGTTCGGAAGTTCGAGACCAGCCTGGCCAAGATGGTGAAACCTCGTCTCTACTAAAATTACGAAAATTAGCCAGGTGTGGTGATGCACATCTGTAATCCCAGCTACTCAGAAGGCTGAGGCAGAAGGCAGAGGTTGCAGTGAGCCGAGATTGTACCACAAAACTCCAGCCTAGGCAAGAGTGAGACTCCATCTATCTATATATATATATTCAAACATGATAATACAATGAAAAATGGATTAATCCCAAAAGATAATAAATGAATACATCTCAAGTTGGCAATTCACAAATTATGTCAGGCAGAGCACAGCCTGACTCATTACTCCCTCCCAGTGTCCCTATTTTGAAAAACTCATGATCTAACTGTTATTAAGTGTTTTAAATATTTAAAATGACTGCCAACAAAATTGTCAGCAGTAGAGCAGTATATCCATCATTGGCAACAAAAACAGGGCAAGTTGAACACAAATATTACAAGATAGAGACAGAACAAGGAACATTTTAACCTTGCTCAGGGCATGTCCTTAGAAACTGTAAGGATGGATGATGCATCAAGTTTAATTTGATGGCTTACATTTCAACCAATAGGACAGTTTTCAGGAATGCATATTCTATCTTGGAGCTGGGAGAGGCACAAACCCTGGGCCTAGTCCATCTTTGGGGATTGAGAACAAAGAGTTGAGAACTCATCTTATTAATAGTTCCTGCAGTATTGGACTGTGTGTTTTTAACTTGGAGCCAGAGAGAGTTTTCCTCGCCCACAGAGAGGAGAGTAAAAGTAATCCAGAATGTTGCATCTCTGTTAGCTCTTTGTAGAAGGGCCTGGAGCTGCTACAGGAAGTTTCTCATTTGGAATTCTGAAGTTCTTTCTTTTCTCAGGCCACTTTCTCTTTCAAGTCCAGCTGGGCACTACCCTGCCTCCTGGAATTTACCCCAACACAGAACCCTTCATGCTTAACCCCAATTCCAGTGTCTGGGCCTTCGGAGTCAGATCCAAAGCTCAGCAGCAGATAAAGTACAAAACTCAGCAAGGTGAAATTTGAAGCAAACTGTCCTGGTATATGTTTACTAGGGCTGCCATATCAAAGTATCACAGACTGGGTGGTTTATACTACAGAAATTTATTGTTTGACAATTCTGGAGGTTGAAATCCTGATATCAAGGTGTCAAGGTTGATTTCTTCTGAAGCCTCTGTCTTTGGCTTGTAGATTCTTGTGTCTACACATGGTCCCTCTGTGTGTGTCAATGTTCTAATCTGTTCATTTTATGAAGACACCAGTCAGCTTGGATTAGGGCCCAAAATAGGACCTCGTTTTAATTTAATTACCACTTCAAAGACGCTATTTCCAAATACAGTCACTTTCTGAGGTACTGGGGTGTTAGGACTTCAATGGGAGCTGAACATAATCGCAAAAGACACAATCCCAAATGCCATCATCTTGAAATCCTGAAAGATCAAACTCCTGAAAATATTGAGCCAGTCAGGTGGGAGGGGGTCCCCAGAGAAACTCCAACTGACCTGCACACTGGGAGGAGCAGGCACTGGGGTGGAGCCACAGAATTTGCACCTCTTCAGCAGTGAGGAGCGGGGCCCCTCCTCCTCTCCTAGGTGGTACCTGGGATTTACTCTGCTAGGCAAGAAGCACACTAGCCGGACCTGGGCTTGGTGGAGGGTCCCTGTTTCCCTTTATTCCCCTTTTTGTCCAATAAATTCCATTATTCTTACCCTTCAAATTGTCTGTGAGCCTAATATTTTGTGGCCATGTGACAAGGAACCCCGTCTTTAATGGAACTAAGGAGAGTATCCTACAACAATATAATTCTGGAATAAAATGACTTTAAAAATTCTCTAAAAGATTTCTGTTTTATTTTAAAGGCGATTTATTTCAGAAACCCACAAACACAAGAGAACACTTCATAGGCCACTTTACACAATAAAATAGGTAATAATAAGATACACATTTTGGCAAGCATAAACACTCAGGTATACTAACAACAGTCATACAGGTATAACAATTATGAGCAGATGAACTATATTCATAAAGAAACAGGTCAAAAAATAAAATGTATGAGTGTTTATCACTGTGGCTGGTAACTGTGTACACCCAGCTTTATAACTGCAGTCATCTGAAACACTGTGATGAACAGCCCACATCTTTTGATAAGATTGATCCAAAACCATGATGGGTCAGTGCTGCATCATCACTGCATGTAGCCCAAAAAGCCAACATCTCAAGAAATTTTATCTTTCACAAATGCAAATATGCTAAAAGGATATCTTTTAGCATATTTGTGACATTTTTACATATATGCACAATGTTTACACACCAAGTCAACATTGTGATGATGCACTCTCATGGAGTCACATTTGCAAAAAATTACATAAAACAAATTAGAACCCTCTGAAAGTCCTTATACAATTTACATCTCCAGTATTAGCAATTATGAAAAATGAAATATATAACGTAGCACATTGTAAAAATTAATGTCAACAATTTAAAATAGTGAAAAACATTTAAAAACAAAAGAAAATTTAACATATAAAAAAACACACTGCAAAAAAAGATTGTGGGCAATTGCACAGAGACAGCCCCTAAGAGCTAACTTACATGATCACTAACTATATTCTGAAGTCTTGCGTCGTGAGAAGCTTCTTTTTATCTTTTGGGATATGTATCTCCTTGGAGAATATGTTGATATTTATTTTCTATGTGGTATTGTTCTTTTTGAAATTATTCTATAATTCAATAAACACCAACATGAGCATTCCCATCTTAAACTATTAAACTTTCCCATCTTCTGTGCCATGCCCATATGTGTTGTTTTGGATATTCAGAAATCCATTTCACATGCACCTATATGCAGACCACAAATTTGGCAGAAACAATACCGATGATTCAACAGCAACACCATTGTGTGTCTTCTTATCCTACCTTGCACATAATTATTCTCAAACACCAAGTAACTTCTCAGGATTCTTCAGGCAAATCAGCTTTAATTCATTAAAATCTGGAATGTTATCAGCTGGGAAGGAATGTCAATGCAGGTAAATGACACGTTTTTTAAACTGAAGTTTTTGCTGGGCCAATTCATCCATCTGAATTTCCCTCCAAATGAATTAGGCTGAATGGAAAAACAAACTTCATTAGTAATACCTTGAAATTCACTTTTAGAATCCTTGATGACACCTAATTTCAAGTCTGTCATTATGGTTTGGGAATCCAGTTGAAATTCATTTTCTTCTGCATAAAGACTACAAGGTAATAGTTCAACCTGACATGATACAACAGTCCTGTGACTGTGATTTTCATCTCTTTAGACATGAGGGATGTTATACTGTAGAGATTTTGATCGTTTGAGATTTCAACTTTGAGAGTATGACATTCAGGATTGTCTTTCAGTTATGCTCCAAATCTGACTTCAACACACAAATGGCGGATGCACAATTTCGCCCATAGCACTTGGGAACTCCAGTAGACCATAGGCTCATTTGAGCTCCAAGCTCCTGGGTTGAACATCCAACTTCCCTCCCTCACCCTGAAGACCAAGTACCTGTGGAATCAGCTCTATTCTACAAGCAATGGTTATGCACACTTAGATTTCTAGTGGCCACCAAAAAGGTTGAAATGGTGTCAAAAGTAAACAAAGCCAGACATTAGTTAAAGAAGTAAGGACAGATTTTCATCAGTAATGTACTATTGCAATAGGGAAATAAGTTCTGCATGAACCAAAGTCAACTTCAATTTGTGAAGAAGTGACTGGTGTTTTAAAGGGAGAATGAGAGAGTTGGGAGGGGGTGGGTATTAGAGTCAGGGAAGTAAAAAATTACAAAAAAACAGAAACAGATAATTGGTTCATGTGAAGCATGTCACAATGAAAGATTTCAGAATATAGTTAGTGATCATAAAAGTTACTTATGGGCTATCTCTGTGCAATTGCCCGCAATCTTTCCTTGTAATATATTTTTTCATATGTTAGATTTTTTAAGTGTTTTTCACTATTTTAAATTCTTGGCATTTTTTACAACATGCTATGATATATATTTCATCTTAGCTGATCATGAGTCTTTGTGTCCCAAAATATCAGAAAGGGCAGGAAACTGAAGAACAGCAAGACCAAACACTCATCAGAAAGTCACAAAGAGCCACAGTGATGACTCCCTCTTTTTTTATAAATTTAGCTAAAGGTTATGGTAAAGTAGAAAAGGAAAAAATATAATTAAGAAAGCAGAAGATTTAAGACCCCACTGACTCTCAAACCAAATAAAGCATGTTGTTGCAAACTTACCTACGTCAGTTTGGTTATGCACACTTAGATTTCTAGTGGCCACTAAAAAAGTTAAAATGGTGTCAAGAATAAACAAAGCCAGATGGTAGTTAAAGAGGTAAGAACAGATTTTCTTCAGTAATGTACTATTACAATAGGGAAACAAGTTCTTCATGAACTGAACTCAACTTCAATTTGTGGAGGGGTATCTGGCATTTTGTTTGTTTGTTTTGAGACAGAGTCTCGCTCTGTCGCCCAAACTGGAGTGCAGTGGCATGAGCTCATCTCTCTGCAACCTCCACCTCCCAGGTTGAAGCAATTCTCTGCTTCAGCCACCCAAGTAGCTAGGATTACAGGCACTCGCCACCACATTCTGCTAATTTTTGTATTTTTTGTAGAGACAGTGTTTCACCATCTTGGTCAGACTGGTCTTGAACTCCTGACCTCATGATCCACCTGCCCAGCCTCCCAAAGTGTTAGGATTACAGGCTTGAGTCACTGCACCCAGCTGACATGTTTTAAAGGGAGAATGAGAGTAGGAAGGGGGCAGGTATTAGATTCAGGGAAGTAAAAAAAATACAAAAGACAGAAACAGGGAATTGATTCCCATAAAATCCAGCAGGGTTTGCTAACTGGAGCTTATCAGAGTTAGACTCCTTTCCTCCCACAGAGGCTGGTAGGCAGGGTCCCTGTATGCAGGTGTTGGCTGAAACAAACAGTACATCCTTTTGACAGCCTTGAGTGTTCCCCGAAAGCATTTTATATATGGATCTAGGGTGATTCTAGGGTCATTCTTAGGAATACCACTTTGAGCTATTAGAAACTATGTTAGTGAGTGTTCAAGTCCTTATATGCCAGCCTGAGGCCTAGTCAAAAAGAGGGCTCCAAAGATCTTGGCTAGAGTTCAGTGAAGAAGAGAATCTGTTATGGTGAAAACGTACTACCCATACCTCACCATTAGGTTTGTTTTTGTTTTTGTTTTTTTGAGACAGAATTTTGTTCTTGTTGCCCAGGATGGAGTACGATGGTGCAATCTCAGCTCACTGCAACCTCTGCTTCCCAGGTTCAAGCAATTCTCCTGCCTCAGCCTACTGAGTAGCTGGGATTACAGGTGCTCACCACCATGCCCAGCTAATTTTTGTATTTTTAATAGAGATGGGGTTTCACCATGTTGGCCAGACTGGTCTGGAACTCCTGACCTCGTGATCCGCCCGCCTCGGCCTCCCAAAGTGCTGGGATTGCAGGCATGAGCCACTGCGCCCAGCCACCATTAGGTTTTAATAAAAACAAATCTCAGCCTAAATTTCTTCATAGACATGTAGTAGCAACTATTCATTAGCAAGAAAGTATAGGGAGAGAGATCCAAGATGGCCGATTAGCAACAGCTCAGGAATGTAGCTCCCAGTGAAAGTGCAGAGAACGAGTGGACGCCGCACTTTCCGACCAATTTTTGTAGCCCACAGACCAGGAGATTCCCGGCAGAGGAGCCACA
>CAUYQU010081701.1:0-21728 GCA_963574635.1 Cheracebus regulus
GGAGAGAGAATGGGATTCTTGTTTTATTGCCCAGGCTAGAATACAGTCTAAAAATGGGTATTAAAAACCTCTTTTATGCCAGTAATTGTGTTTAACAATGGAGACAGGAAGGAATAGGGGATGAAAATAACAAATAAGCAGCTCTGGAGGATGATTTCTAGTGAGAGCTAGAGACCTATAGTTTGTCAGCAATGTTAAGGTATATAGGGTGTCTAAAAGCATATAGTACTTGAAACTTTTGTGGTGATCTTTGGAGAATGCTCTCAGTGATAATAACAACAGTTGGAGTCAGCTTTTATTGAGCATTTACACATGCCTGGGATTACTGTCAGCATTTTATATCTGTTCTCCATAGTGTGAGGAAGTACTTTCTGGCCTTTGGACTTTTATTCTCATAAGTAGTTGTAGAAGGTCTGCAGCTACTCAAAGCCTACTTCTTTAGAGACCTTCTGTCTGGTAGTGCTTGCATAGCCATTTTGCCCTCTTTTGCTGCCTTTAGTGATTAGGATTCAGACTAAAAAATGATTTAGCGATTACCCTCAAGTGATCATTCACGCATCATGCTGATAGTGATATAGCTGCATATTTTCAGTGAATCTTTGAATTAGAAGAGATTGTAGAGTCATATACTGCTTCCCCTTTTCTGAAATAGAATCCCCTTAATACCTTGTGAGAGCACTGGCCATTGTGGAAACAGGCTGAGTGACTGATTCACAATGGAATTAATTCTACTTTCTAGTTATTAATAATAAGGAAAATATGTATGAAAACACTTTGAGAATTATCCACTTACCAGAAGCTTTTTAACTTGATGTGATCCCTTTTGTCCATTTTTGCTTTGGTTGCCTGTGCTTATGGGGTATTAACAAATTTTTGCCCTGACCAGTGTCCTCAAGAGTTTCCCCAATGTTTTCTTGCGGTTGTTTCATAGGTTTGGCTCTTAGATTTAAGTCTTTAATCCATTTTGATTTGATTTTGATTTTTATATATGGTGAAAGTGGCCTAGTTTCATCCCTCTGCATATGGATATTCAATTTTCCCATCCCCATCTATTAAAGAGACTGTCCTTTCTTCAATGTATGTTCTTGGCACCTTTGTCAAAAAAAAAAAAAAGAGCACTGTAGATGTATGGATTTATTTCTGTGTCCTCTCTTGTGTTCCACTGCTACGTGTGTCTTTTTTTTTAATGCCAGTCCCATGCTGTTTTGGTTACAGTAGCTCTGTAGTGTAATTTGAAGTCAGGTAATATGATTCTTCCAGTTTTGTTCTTTTTGCTTAGGATGACCTTGGCTAGTCTGAGTCTTTTGTAATTCCATATAAATTTTAGGATTGTTTTTTCTATTTCTGTGAAAAAGATTATTGATATTTTGATAGAGATTACATTGAATTTGTAGAGTGCTTTGAGTAATATGGACATTTTAACAATACTGATTCTTCCAGTGCTTGAACATGGAATATCTTTTTATTTTTTGGTGTCCTCTTTGATTTCTTTCATCAGTGTTTTACAGTTTTCATTATAGAGGTCTTTCACTGGTTAAGTCAATTAATAGGTTTTTAATAATTTTTTAGATTGTTTGCTCGACGTATAGAAATGCTACTGATTTTTGTATGTTGATTTTGGATTCTGCACTTCACTGAATTTATCAGTTCTAATAGTTTTTTGATAGAGTCTTTAGTTTTTCCAAATATAAGATCATATCATCTCCCAGAAGGATTATTGGCTTCTTCCTTTTCAATTTGAGTGCCCTTATTCCTTTCTTTTATCTGATTGCTCTGGCTAGGACTTTCAGTAATATGTTGAGTCACTGTGGTAAAGGTGGGCATCCTTGTCGTGTTCCATTATCTTAGAGGAAAGACTTTCAGTTTTCACCTATTCACTATGATACTAGCTGTGGGTCTCTTGTATATAGATTTTATTATATTTAGATATGTTGCTTCTGTAGCCAGTTTTTTTTTGTTATTGTTTGGGTGGGGAGTTTATCATGAAGGGATTTTGATGTTTATCAGTTTTTTAAAGCATCAGTTGAAAGGCTCATATGGTCTTTGTTCTTCATTCTGTTGATAATGATGTATCACATTGATTAATTTGTGTATGTTGAATCATCCTTTTATCTCAGGGATAAATCCCAGGTGGTCATGATGAATGATCTTTTTAATGTGTTGTTGAGTTTGGCAAACCAAACTCAACAACACATTAAACATCCAGTGGCTACAGAATATACATTCTTCTCCTCATCACATGGATCATTCGCAAAGATAGTTCGTATGTTCAACATTAACACATTTTGTTGAGGATTTTTGCATTATTGTTCAACAGGGATATTGGCCTATAATTTTCTTTTTTTAATGTGTTAAAAAAACACATTTTTGGTTTTGGCATTTGGCATCATGGCAACACTGGGCTTGTAAAATGAGTTTGGAAATATTCCCTTCTCCTTTTTTTTGCAATAGTTTTGGTAGGATTGGTATTCATTCTTCTTTAAATGTTGGGTAAAATTCATCAGGTCTCCGACTTTTCTTTGCTGAGAAACTTTTTATTATGACTTTGATTTCATTACTTCTTATTGGTCTATTCAGGTTTTGGATTTCTGCCTGGTTCTGTCTTGGTAGATTGTCTGTGTCTGAAAATTTATTTGTTTATTCTAAGTTTTACAATGTATTGGCACGTAGCTGCTCATAGAAGTCTCTAATGATACTTCAAATATCTGCAGTATTGGTTGTAATAACTTCTTTTTATCTCCGATTTCATTTATTTGGGTCTTCTCTCTTTCTTAGTCTGGATAAAGTTTTGTCAATTTTGTTTATTTTTAAAAAACAACTTTTCATTTTGTTGATCTTTATATTTTTTTCATTATAATTTCATTTATTTCTGGTATGATGTTTATTATTTATTTTTTTCTGCTAATTTTGGATTTGGTTTGCTCTTGCTTTTCTAGTTCTTTAAGTTGCATTGTTAGGTTGTTTGAAGTTTTTCTACTTTCTTGACGTAGGTGCTTATAGCTATAAACTTTCCTTTTAGTTCTGCTTTGGCTGTATCCCATAGGTTTTAGTATGTTGTGTTTTCATTTTTATTTGTTTCAAGAAATTTTAAATTTTTCTTCTTAATTTCTTCATTAACCCACTGGTCATTAAGGAGAATGTTTTCTAATTTCCATGTGTTTGTATAGTTCCCAAAGTTCCTCTTGTTATTGATTTCTGGTTTTATACCATTGTGGTCAGAGAAGACACTTGGTATAATTTCAGTTTTAAAAAAAATTTTAATACTTTTATGTGGCCTAATATATGACTTATCCTTGTGAATGATCCATGTGCTAAGGAGAAGAATGTATATTCTGTAGCCACTAGATGAAATGTTCTGCAAATATCTGGTAGGTCTATTTGGACTATGGTGCAGATTAAGTTCCATCTTTCTTTGTTTACTTTTTGTGTGGATGATCTGTTCATTGCTGAAAGTGGAGTGTTGAAGTCTCTAGCTTGTATTGGGGCTGAACTCTTTAGCTCCAATATCTGCTTTACATATCTGGGTGCTCCAATACTGCGTGCATATGTATTTACAATCATTATATTCTGTTGCTGAATTTACCCCTTTATCATTACATAATGACCCCTTTTTTGTCTTTTTTTACAGTTTTTCTCTTGAAAACTATTTTGTATAATTATAGCTTCTCCTGTTCTTTTTTGGCTTCCATTTGCATGGAATATCTATTCCATCCCTTTATTTTCAGTCTGTGGTTTATCTTTACAGGTGATGTTTGTTTCCTGTAGGCAACAGATCGTTGGGTCTTATTTTTTAAAATTTATTTACACTCTGTGTTTTTATTGGAGAGTTTAGTCCATTTAGATTGTATTGTTATTGATAAATAAGGACTTACTCCTGCCATTTCGTAGTTTGTTTCCTTGTTTTGTGGTATTCTCTTCCTTTCTGTCTTCCTTTCTGTGAAGGTGATTTTTTTTGGTCGTATACTTTAAATTTTGTGCTTTTTATTTTTTGTGTATCTTTGTTTTTTGACTTGAGGTTACCCTGAAGCTTGTAAGTAACATCTTATAACCCAGTATTTTAAACTGATGACAGCTTAACATTGATTGCAACAACAAACATACTATTAGGTTGGTGCAGAAGTAATTGCGGGTTTTGCCATTACGTTTTTTTTTTTTTTTTGTGACAGAGTCTCTCACTGTTGTCCAGACTGTAGTGCAGTGGCACGATCTTGGCTCACTGCAATCTCTGCCTCCTGGGTTCAAACAATTCTCCTGCCTCAGCCTCCCAAGTAGCTGGGACAACAGGTGTGTGGCACTATGCCCAGCTAATTTTTTTTGTATATTTAGTAAAGACTGAGTTTCACCATGTTGGTCGGGATGGTCTTGATCTCCTGACCTTGTGATCCGCCCGCCTTGGCCTCCCAGAGTGCTGGGTTTACAGGCATGAGCCACTGCACCTAGCCTGCCATTACTTTCAATACCAAAAACCGTGATACTTTTGCACCAACTTAGTAACAAGCAAGCAAAAAGAAAACTAATAAAAAATCCACACTTTACCTTCATTTGCCTCACTTTTAAACCTTTCATTGTTTCTGTTTATATCTAGTTATCTCGTCTAAGTCTTGAAAAGTTGTAGTTATTTTTGACAGGTTCTTTTTATCTTTCTACCCAAAATATGAGTAGTTTAGTAGTTTACAAAGCACAATTACAGTGTTATCATTTTCTGTGTACTTACCAGTGAGTTTTATATCCTCAAATAATTTCTTATTATTCATTAATGTCCTTTTCCTTCAGATTGAAAAAGCATTTCTTATAGGACAGTTCTGGTGTTGACAAAATCTCTCAGTTTTTGTTGATTTGTGCAACGCTTTATTTCTGCTTCATGTTGGAAGGCTACTTTCACTGAATATACTATTCTAAGATTTTTTTCTTTCAGCTCTTTAAAATGTCATGGCACTGTCTCCTGGCCTGTAAGGTTTCTACTGAGAAATCTGGTGCCAGACATATTGCAGTTCCATTATATGTTATTTGTTTCTTTTCTCCTGCTGCATTTAGTATCCTTTATTTATTCTTGACCTTTGGGTGTTATACAACGTTGACATTTGGGTATCTTGACCTTTGGGTGTTAGAAGACCTTAAAGTTGTCTTCTTTGGGTTAAATCTACTTGGTATTCTGTAACCTTTTTGTACTTGAATGTTGGTATCCTTCTCTAGGTTTGGGAAGTTCTCTGTTACTATGCCCTTGAATACTCTTTCTGCCCCTAATTTCTCTCTCTGCCTCCTCTTTAAGAATAATTACTCTTAGATTTGCCCTTTTGAAGCTGTTTTCTAAACCTCATAGTTATGGTGCATTCTTTTTATTCTTTTTTTTAAAAAATTTCTTCTAACCGTGTGTTTTCAAATAGGCTGTCTTCAAGGTGACTAATTCTTTCTTCTGCTTGATCAGTTCTCATGTTGAAAAGACTGTATGATTCATTCTTCAGTATGTCAATTGAATTTTTCAGCTCCAGAATTTTTGCCTAATTTAAAAAAATTATTTTGGTCTCTTTGTTAAATTTATGTGATACAATTATGAATTCCTTCTCTGTCTTTTCTTGAATGTCTTTGAACTTTCTCGGAGCAGCTGTTTTGAATTCTCTGAAAGGTCATGTATCTCTGTTATTTTCAGATTGATCACTAGTGCTTCATTTACTTCACTTGGGAGTTGGTGATTTCCTGGACGATCTTGATGCTTGTGGATATTTGTGGGGTGTCTAAGCATTGAAGAGTTAGGTATTTATGGTAGTTTTCAAGTTTGGATTTATTTGTACCAGTTCTTCTTGGGAAGGCTTTCCATGTATTCAATGGGAATTGAGTCTTGTGAATTAAGTCTTTGGTCACTGCAGGTATATCTGCATTAGAGGGCACCCCAAGCCACGTAATGATTTTTGCAGAATTTTAGAGGTACCTCCTTGGTGGTCTAGGGTAAGATCCAGGAAAATTCTTTGTATTACCAGGCAGAGACTCTTGCTGTCTTCCCGTACTCCTTTCCAAAGAGGTCCTCTCTGTGTGCTGAGCTACCTGGTGTTTGGGGAGGGGTGACACAACCACTTCTGTGGCCACCACCTTTGGGACTGTCCTTTATCAGACCTGAAGCCAGTATAGTAGAGTGTCTCGTCCATGGCCTGTGGCTCTATTGCCTGGCTACTGCTGATGTTTTTCTTAGGCCCAAGTGTTCTTCATTTAGCAGATGATGAATCCTACCAAGAGTGGATTCCTTTTTCCGTTTGACCTAGGAATGTTATCTAGAAATGTTATCTGAGTGCTAGGGCTTGGAATGGGGGCTTCAGTACTCTGCTTGGTGCTTTATTTTGCTGTTGCTCAGCTGGCATTTAAGTTCTAAGACAAAGTCCTCTTTACTCTCCCCTTTTATTTCCTCAAATTGGAAGGAGTATCTACCAAAGCTGCAAGCTGCATTACCTAGAGTTGCAGGAATGGTGGCATAGGCACTCCCTTGGCTGCCCCACCTAGTGTCTAACTAGGTCACATGCACCTCATGTCCCCCTGCTCTGAGCCCAGCATGGCACCAGGCCTTTCCCAGGAATTACAGTCCTTGTGGCCTAGACTGCCTTTCAAGTTTATTTAGGACCCTAGAGTGCTTCGGCCCATGGTGGTGGGGCTAGCTGGAACTCACTGACTGATGGGATTCCCTCTTGCTAGGGCTGTTCTAAATGCTCCCTCCCTTGACATGGGCTGAATTCTGTCCCGTTACTTTCCACTGCGACAGGGCAGCAGTGAGTTCCAATGCAAAGTTCCACAGTCACTGTGCCCTGTCTCCCCCAAGTACAGATTCTGTCTCTGCAACACACAGGCACTGTCCAGGGATGAGGGAGTGATGGTGTAGGCAATTTAAGACTGTCTTTTCTCCTCACTTCAGTGCCTCTTTCCTTGATAGCTACTTTGTCTTTACCATGTCTGGTATTTGAGTTTGCTCAGTAACTCAGTTCGGTTCTTTTCAGCAATATGAATAGACTTTGGGAGGGGATTATACAAAAATCTGAATGCAAGTATGAACCTGGTCTCACTGTTACTTCCTTGACTATCTGATTTCATATTGCTGTTTTGCCTAGTATTGTAGGCATTTCTCCTTTATTATTACTTTGTATTTTCCCTTTTAGAGTTCCATGCTTGGTTAAAGACAGTGATCTGCCCACTTAGAGATGGGCTCTAACATCTAACATGGCAGATGTTAGCAAGCTTCTTTTTCATGCATTAGTTAAATCTGAGCTATCTTGATGAGCTCTTTCTTCTCTTTCACCACTTTGCTTTTTTTTTTTAATTAATTTTTATTAATTTTTATCTTGCAGCTTCAGCTCAAAGGAAGCTTTGCTTCTAGTTACCTCCAACACTTGCTTAATTTTTAAATTCTAATTGATTGGCTGCCTTATAAAAAGCCATTCTTTGAATGATATGTTTAAAACTAATCCTCTGTACCTATTTATACATATTCTTTCCTGTCATCTGCCAAGTGGTTCTCTCCTTTACCACCTCTCAATTTACTTTGAAAAAAGAATCATAGATAATAAATTCAAATAGATATTTCTCAATTATTGAATGATAACTATATGCCATCCTTATGATTAAGAAAGCACTTTGCTTAATATTGTTAACTGTTCTTCAGGTAAGATGTATTGACTGCCCTAGGTCTCTGGAGTACTTTTGTTGGGTTTCAGTGATTAATGATACATCTTTATTAATCACTTATGCTTACCAACCACAGGGATTTTTAATTAAAAACTTGTTATTAGATTTAGAATGACAGCGATGATGCTTAAGTTTGGAAAAAAATCATTTGAGTTGTAGTCTTTCCTACCTTGAATCTTCTTTCTATAATAAATCACCCTCCTTTTGACAGTGGGAAATGTTATAATATTTAAGAATTTAAAGATGATCTTTTGTATTAGCTTTAATGATTTATATTTGTATGTCGGCTTCCCTGCAGAACAAGTATAGTATTCTGATTCTTTCATTTGAGAAACAAGAGATTATATTGCATTTAAGGTCATACACATGTGGTTTCAATCTTTGACAGTCCAAAATGACCTAATTTACCAGGAGATAATGAAAACAGATCACTTTTCTATTATTCTAGTTAGACAAGTATCATTATTACCTTTGCAGATCTTTGCTCCTTCCTACAGGTTTGAATGATTAATAAGGTTTTGGGTTTTTTCCCCTGGTATGGTTAGAGGAAAGTTTATAGAACCTATTATTGCTTGTATTATTTAAAGCAAGAATTTATTTACTAAAAAGAGTAAACTTAACAGAAAAATCCCTGAAGACCTTCAGTCATGACATTTTATTTGTGTCCTACTTGGTAGCTTTTAAAGTAATTTTCTGGTTAAAAAAAGCAAAGAAAAAATTAGATTTTGTGTATTTTTGCCCCTAATTTTGTAATTTACTTTTAACTTTATTTGAAAACAAAAAAGAATTGTGTGTATAGATATTTCTCTTATAATGTCAATTAATACTAATTCTGAAAATTTCCTTTTATTATTAGGATGAAAAGCATTGCTAATAGAAACACAATATTTTTTTCAAAGGAGGGAGTGACCAAAGTTAAGAGAAACAGCCTGAAATTATTTTGATTGAAGTATCATACATATTTATTTTGTTTGATCTAAAAATTTACATCTATTGTATCTTATTTTGGTGTTGCATAATTAGCTACTGATTCTGCATATTAAAAATCAGTGGATAATAAGAGATAAAACAAACCTGGAATGCCTTTCTAGCTACCTTTGAAGTGACAGGCATAAAACAGAAGACTCAATAACAATAATAGTAATTTAAAGAATGAGAACTAACACTTGGGTACTACTGTGTGTCAGGTACTATGTTTAGTACTTCATATATATTTTTATTTAATTTTTACAACACTATTTGATTGAGACTATTATTTCCATTCAATACATGTTTAGACTGAAGAAAGTGGTAGTCCTACTGTATGGGTCTGTATACTATGTGTAGTGCTTCTTTTTGAAGGAGAACAGTAAACTGCAATAGATGAGGAAAATGTTCATGAAAAGGAGTTGAAGTTAGGCATATTAAAGGAGACTTCACCAAATTCTACTCCCTAAGTTTAGAATAGTCTCTCAGAGATCTCTTCTAATGTTAAAATTTATAGAGGAAGTTGGGACTGCTAGCTATGAATTTTCTTAACTTCCTTTTTTAACATCTTCATACTTTTCCAAAGTCCAAGTCAAAAGATAAAAAGCCTTCCTGATCAGTCACGTCCCCAAATCTGGGCACTTTCATATTTTTAAGGAATTTGCGCGATTCCTTGTCTTTGTCTCTCTATTGCTTTTCCTCCCCCTAACCGTGTGAACATATTCTAAAAATAAAGCACTAACAAAGAAATTCCTTTATTTGTTTCACATTTGTGTGTCATGTGCTAAAAGCTACTATATAAAGACAAATAAGATATAGTCCGAACACTCAAAAGAGCATGCCTGGATTCTAGGAAAGAGAAAAGACATGTAAACATGAATGTTGTATATGTTAAACACATGAGTAAATCAAACATGTTTTCATGAAAGTTTTATATGTGTTATAGTAGAAGTCTACATAGGAGCAAAAAGGACAGACTGGCCATTTTTCCAGGAAATTGGGGTTGATAAAGGGAGTATAAGGCTTGAATTGACTTTGCAGTTCTCTTTAGCTATATTAACCTGTCTCTCATCTCTATATTTCATTAGTTGGGTAAAGAAAAACGTAAATTTAATATCTTCACTTCCCTCTCATATATTCCTCAAACCTGTGCCAGTAGGCATTCATATTTGTGAAATGATAATGGCTTATATAACTAACATTTATAGAATTCTTGCCCTTTGCCAGGCACCATAATAACATGTTTCACACATAGTAACTTGCTTATTTCTTACAACTACTCTTTAAGATAGGTACTGTTATCATCCCCATTTTAGATACAAACAGCTGAAGCACAGGGAGGTTAAGTACCTTGACCAGTATCACAACTAATAAATGTTGGAACTGGGCTTCAAATCTAGGCCCTTTGGCGTCAGGACCTATACATTATGAATGACTTGCAAACAAAATTCTCTAAAAAGGAATTTGGAGAAAAGAGACTTTTTTCCAGTGAACAGTTTGCAAACCAGGGAGACATAGCCTTCAGTGTAAAATGAAGAATGCATTCCAAAGAACAAAGAGAAGGTTTGGATTGTATAGAAAAATATGCTTCCTAAATTCCCAATCAGGCCCATTTGTGCAAATGAAATATTTAAACTCATGTAGTTCTGAATAGTTGGCACAGTGGAGTTCTGATTTGTTGATACAGCTGATCTCTGATTAGTTGGGGCAGGTGAACCCAGATTGGTTGGTTTCCAGGCCCCAAACCAGAGGTCTCTGTCAGATGTTTCTTTCAAATGGCCGATGGGTGGTGTACGGTGTTTGGTTTATTTATCTTGGCATAGACATCAGGAACTGGTTTGTTTTGATTGTAGAAAGGGAGGGCCTGTGACACTTTTACATCTTTCTGAGAACAGAGTACATGACCGCTCCCTCACCCAGGATGGCCGACTGGTTCTCTCTTATCTTTGAGTATCTCAATTAGCCACAGTGAGTCCATTTTGTCTGTTGGCCACAGGTGTACTTTAACAGACTGAATGAACCTAGTTGCCTTTTACCCATGTCTGCACACAAATGCCTGTATGCTAAAGGTCACTTATTTTCAAGGCATACATTTTTCCTACTTTTAATGGATTTCCCTTTGTCCTCTCCCTTCACTCATTCAGGAAGTTTTGAGTACCCTTATGGCCAAGTATTAATCTAGCTCTGGAAATATAGAAATAAAAGTAATCATTACTACCAAGAAACTCATAGTATGATGAGAGAAAATGCAGAGGAAAATGGTTAATATGATGTGCTAAGTACTCTGATGGAATAGGCCTAGAGGGGACAGTATTTAACCCAGCCAAAAGAGGGTAACCCCTAACCTGAATTATGATGGAAAAGTAGGATTTAGCTAAGCTTCTGTCTATTATTTGTCCTCCTTATTATTTTCCATGTATAATGGGATACAGTTGCTTTTCCAAAACCTTCAGTTACCCTTGTACACATCTGCATGTTGCATTGTTCCTTCTGTTTCCTTCTTTGTCGTGTTCTACTTGCCAGGCTCCTAGGCATGTCTTTTATTGTACTTTTGTCTCCAGTGGCCTTTTCATTCTTATTTCCTTTTTAGTTTATTCATCCTATCTAGAAACTTGTTTTATCTACTACAGTAGGAAATTTAATTTACCTTCCCTCAGCTCCTTTCTTCCTCCCTGGCAGGCTCCCAATAAGTGTTTAAAACACTCATGATTATTGGTTTCTTCAGAGAGGAAGATAGATCTGGGTCGTACGCTTGATGTCACTGGGATTTTAATTTAATTTTTGTTCTTTCTGGGCATCAAGGGGAATTATACCCCTTGAAGTCTCTCAGTTAAGCTTGCCCCCAGTTTATTGTTTCTTGGGCATGTTGCTTTAAATGTGCCTAGCTTTTCTATTTTGGGCATGAGTGCCCAACATTTACTGGATACTGGCACTTGGCATACAGACTGGTATTTGCTGAATGCCAAGTACAGCCTCCTCTACAAAACATGGTGGGAAAAATTATGAGGGAAGGTAGTATTTGACTGTGGATTCAAACCTAGGTTGAATTGTAACCTTTTATCGTTTGGTAGCAGGGTCACCTTGGGCAAGTTACTTAACCTCTCTCAGCCTCAGTTTTCTCATTTTTAAAATGGGCAAACTATTAATGACTACCTCATTAGGTTTTTAGAGGATTAAATGGGCTAATGCCTTTAAAGTTTAGAACAGTGAGTGGAATACAGATAAAAAAGGATGACATTTACTGAAAGCCTGGGGTTCCTAGCCTCCTTGGCCAAGTACTATTTTTCTGTGTAATTGTTTGGCCCCTGATTTGCTCTTGCCTCTCCCTTACTTGTTCATCAGGGATCTGGTTTTACCTCAAATTGTGCTCATTATCTTTTCTTTTCCTGTGGTTCTTCTCTGCTAATCTAGGTTTGTATAGTTCTAATATCCTTTTGTAGTGGAGAATAATTTGGGAGATTGTTAAGAAGGCAATAATTGTTATCAGTGACATTTTATGGCTTATTGTTGGGGTTTATAATAATAGGCTTTTGTTTCATATAGCAATAGAGATTGTTCAAAAAATAAAAATAATTTGCCATGCTTATTATCATGCATACTTATAAGAGATTAGAATTTTTCAGAAATATAAAACTCAGAAATAAAAGAAATGTTCCCTAAATATTTAATGCTTGCTCTGTGATAAGATACTGTTGGAGGTACTAAAACACAATTGCTATTAATAGTTTGGCACAATTTCTTACAGTTTTTAAAAAAGATCTGTATAGTCATATAAGTTATGTTATTTATGAAAGTAAAACCAAACTTAAAAATTATTTTTTGTTTCTTGCTTTTCATCACAAAATAATATATTTTGGATAGTTTTAATGTCATCACATACAGATTTTTTTCATGTGAGACCTGTAACATTTTATTTGTTAAAAATGGACAGCCTCAGAATAGATCTAAATGTAACTTTTCCAAAACCACACCAAAAAGTACAGTGTAAAGCATCTCATTAAATATAAATTTTCATTTTGTGATGAAGTGTATCAATGTTTTGTATACACCTTGATGCAAAGAAAAGTTTAAGTTGCATCTTGTTAAAAAAAAAAAAAACCAAAACTTTAAATATCTGAACGAGGATGGCTACAACCACACCCCAAGAAAAAATTTTCCTCCAACAAAGCATATTGTTTATATACAGCATGGGAGCACTCAAGAGTTTTATGGCTTAAATGTTAAAAATCTAACTGTTAAACTGTTTTATGGCTTAAATGTTTAAAAATTTAACTGTTAACTGTTAAACAGTTAAACATTTTGTACCAAAGGCAAATTTTATGTTAAAAATGAACTTACAGATGCATGAAGAGCAAAAATTTAATGTACCAAAGACAGTTTGTTATTTGATGCACCTAATGTCAGTATTTGGGGCAATTTTTAAGGTTTCCAAAAATGGCATTAATAATAGCTCTGTACAATACTATTTAAAAGAACATATATATCGTATAGTATACAACATCTGAGGACTTTTAGCAGTATCTTAGAACAGCAGACTAACCCCTCTTATCCAATTAGAGGTGGAGGGGGGAGCTCTTTCTCCCCATAAATTCTTGATTTTTAATTAATTAGTTAATTAGTTTTTCTAGTATCCATCTCCTGTCTTAATATCGGACTTTGATATTTACCTTTTTTATTTATTTTATTTTTATTTTAAAATTTCTGGATATATAATAGCTGTATATATTTATGTGGTATATGAGATATTTTGGTACAGGCATGTATTGCATAATAATGACATCATGGGAAATTGTGTATCCCTCCTCTGAAACATTTATCCTTTGTGTTAAAACAATCCTGGTATACTCTTAGTTATTTTAAAATGTACAATTGTTATTGATTATAGTCTCCCTGTTGTAAGATCAACTACTAGTTTTACTCATTATTATTATTATTTTTTTCTTTTTGAAATGGAGTCTTGCTCCGTTTCCAGGCTGGAGTGCAGTGGCGTGATCTCAGCTCACAGCAACCTCTGCCTCCTGGGTTCAAGCAATTCTCGCGCCTCAGCCTCCCTAGTAGCTGGGCCTACAGGCATTCGCCATAATGTCTGGCTGATTTTTGTATTTTTAGTAGAGATGGGGTTTCACCATGCTGGCCAGCCTGATCTTAAACTCCTGACCTCAGGTGATCTCCCTGCCTTGCCCTCCCAAAGTGCTGGGATCAAGGTGAGCCACCGTACCTGGCCTTTATTCATTGTTTCTAACTTTATTTTTTTAACCCATTAACTATTCCTACCTCCACCCTGTCCCCCTACTACCTTTCCCATCCTTTGGTAACCATCCTTCTATTCTTTATCTCCCTGAGTTCAGTTGTTTTAATTTTTAGCTCCTCCAGATAAGTAAGTACGTTTGATGTTTGTCTTTCTGTTCCTGGCTTATTCACTTAACAAAATGGCCTCCAGCTCCATCCATGTTGTGCAAATGACAGACTCTCATTCTTTTCTGTGGCTAACTAGTATTCCATTATATATATGTACCACATTTTCCTTATCCATTCATCTGTTGATGGATACTTAGGTTGCTTCCAAATCTTGGCTGTTGTGAATAATGCTGCAGTAAAAATAGGAGTGCAGATATCTCTTTAATATACTCATTTCCTTTATTGTGGGTGTATACCCAGCAGTGGGATTGCTGGATCATATGATAGCTCTCTTTTTGTTTTTTTGAGGAAACTCCAGACTGTTCTCCATAGTGGCTGTACTAATTTACATTCCTAACAGAAATGTATAAAAATTCCCGTTTCTGCACATCCTCACCAGCATTTGCTATTGCATGACTTTTGAATATAAGCTATTTTAACTGAAGTGAGAGGATATCTCATTGTAGTTTTGATTTGCATTTCCCCGAAGAATAATGATGTTGAGCACGTTTTCATACGCCTCTTTGTCATCTGTATGTCTTCTTTCGAGAAATGTCTATTAAAATCATTTGCCCATTTTAAAATTGGATTTTTAGATTTTTTTCTATACAGTTGTTTTAGCTTCTTATATATTCCGGTTATTAAACTCTTGTCAGATGGGTAGTTTGCAAACATTTTCTCCCATTCTTCGAATTGTCTCTTCACTTTGTTGATTGTATCATTTGCTGTGCAGAAGCTTTTTAACTTGATATAATCTCTTTTGTCCATGTTTGCTCTGGTTGCCTGTGCTTGTGGGGTATTACTCAAGAAATTTTTGCCCAGATTGATGTCCACAAGAGTTTCTCCAGTGTTTTCTTGTGGTAGCTTCATAGGTTTAGGTCTTAGATTTAAGTTTTTAATTCATTTTGATTTGGTTTTTGCATGTGGTGAGAGGTAGGGGCCTAGTTTCATCCCTCTGCATATGGGTATTCGGTTTTCCCAGCGCTGTTTATTAAAGAGACTGTCCTTTCTTGAATGTATGTTCTTGGCATCTTTGTCAAAAAAGAGTTCACTGTAGATGCATGGACTTGTTTCTGTGTTCTCTCTTCTGTTCCATTGGTCTATATGTCTTTTTTTTTTTTTTTTTTTTTTTAAATGCCAGTCCCATGCTGTTTTGGTTATTATAGCTCTGTGGTATAATTTGAAGTCAGTGATGTGATTGCTTCAGTTTTGTTCTTTTTGCTCAGGATAGCTTTGACTATTTTGAGTCTATTGTGATTTCATATAAATTTTAGGATTCTTTTTTCTATTTCTGTGAAGAATGTTATTAGTATTTTGGTAGGGATTACATTGAATCTGTAGATTGCTTTGGGTAGTGTGGACATTTTAACAATATTGATTCTTCCAATCCATGAATATGAAATATCTTTGCATTTTTTGGTGTCCTGTTCAGTTTTTCCTCAGCATTTTATAGTTTTTGTTATAGAGATCTTTTACTTCTTTGATTGATTTGTAGGCATTTAATTTTATTTATAGCTATTGTAAATGGGATTACTTTTTTGATTTCCTTTTAAAATTGTTCACTGTGGGCATATAGAAATGCTACTGATTTTTGCACATTTATTTTGTTTCCTGAAACCTTATTGAATTGATCAATCCTAATGGTCTTTTGGTAGAGAATTTAGTTTTTTTCAAATATAAGATCATATCATCTGTAAGCAAGTTTAATATGACGTCTTCATTTTCAACATGAATACTCTTTATTTTTACTTTTTAAAAAAATACTTTTAAGTTCTGTGCTACATGTGATTGTTACATAGGTAAGTGTGTATCATGGGGGTTTGTTGTACAGATTATTTAATCATCCAGGTATCAAGCCTATTACCCATTAGTTTTTCTGATCTTCTCCTTCCTCTGACCCTCAACCATCTGATAGGCCCCAGTGTGTGTTGTTCTTCTCTATGTGTCCATGTATTCTCATCATTCAGCTCCCACTTACAAGCGAGAACAGGCACTATTTGGTTTTCTGTTGCTGTGTTAGTTTGCTAAGGATGATGGCCTCCAGCTCCATCCATGTCATTGCAAAAGACATAATCTCATTTTTTTAATGGCTACATAGTATTCCATGGTATATATGTACCACGTTTTCTTTATCCAGTCTATCATTGATGAGCATTTAGGTTGATTTCACGTCTTTGCTATTGTGAATAGTTTTGCAATGAACATACGTGCGCATGTGTCTTTATAATAAAACAATTTATATTTCTTTGGGTATACCCAGTAATGGGATTCCTGGGTCAAATGGTATTTCTCCCTTTAGTTCTTTGAGGAACCCCCATACTGTTTTCCACAATGGCTGAACTAACTTACACTCCCACCAACAGTGTATAAGCATTTCTTTTACTCCACAACCTTGCCAGCATGTGTTATTTTTCGACTTTTTAATAATAGCCATTCTGACTGGTGTCAGAATGAAATGGTATCTCATTGTGATTTTAATTTGCATTTCTCTAATGATAAGTGTTGTTGAGGTTTTTTTCATATGATTTTTTGGCCCCATGTATATCTTTTTTTGAGAGATGTTCCTTCATGTCCTTTGCCCACTTTTTAATGGGGTTGTTTTCTCTTGTAGATTTGTTTGTTTCTTATAGATGCTGCTGGATATTAGACCTTTGTCAGATGCATAAATTGCAAAAATGCCTCCCATTCTGTAGGTTGTCTGCTTACTCTGTTGATAATGTTTTACTGTTGTCATTGTTTTTGCTGTGCAAAGACTCTAGTTTAATTAAATACGATTTACCAATTTTTGCTTTTATTGCAGTTGCTTTTGGCATCTTCATCATGAAATCTTTATGCTGATGTCCCAAATGATATTGCTGAGGTTGTCTTTAAGGATTTTTATAGTTTTGGGTTTTACATTTAACTCTTTAATCTGTCTTGGGTTGATTATTGTATATGGTGTAAGGAAGGGGTCCAGTTTTAATCTTCTGCATGGCTAGCCAGTTATCCCAATGCCATTTATTGAACAGGAAATCCTTTCCCCATTGCTTGTTTTTGTCAGGTTTGTTGAAGGTCAGATAGTTGTAGGTGTGCAGTCTTATTCCTGGGTTCTCTATTCTGTTCCATTGGTCGATGTGTCTATTCTGATATCAGTGCCATGCTGTTTTGGTTACCGTAGCCCTGTAGTATAGTTTGGAGTCAGGTAGTTTGATGTCTCTAGCTTTGTTTCTTTTTGCTTAGGATTGCCTTGGCTATTTAGGCTTTTTTTTGGGGGGGGTTCCATATGAATTTTAAAATAGCTTTTTCTAGTTCTGTGAAGAATGTCAATGGTATTTGAATGGAAATAGCATTGAGGGTATGAATTGCACTGGACAGTTTGGCCATTTTCACAATATTGCTTCTTCCTTTATATGTGCATGGAATGTTCTTCCATTTGTTTTTGTCATCTCTGATTTCTTTGAGCAGTGGTTTGTAGTTCTCCTTGTAGAGATCTTTCACCTCCCTAGTTAGCTATATTCCTAGGTTGAATGTACTTTATTTCTTTCTCTTGTTTGACTACTTTAGTTAGAACTTTCAGTACTCTGTTGGATAACAGAGGTAACAGTGGGCATCCTTGTCTTGTTCTAGATCTTAGAGAAAAGACTTTCAGTTTTCTCCCATTCAGTATGGTACTAGCTGTGGGTCTGTCATATTTGGCTTTTATTAGATTGAAGTATGTTTCTTCTATCCCGATTTTTTGAGGGTTTTTGTTATGAAGGAATTATGAAATTTATTGAGTGCTTTTTCAGCATTAATTGAAATGATCATATGGTTTTTGTACTTCATTCTGTCGGTATGATGGATCACACTGATTTATTTGCATGTGCTGAACCATTCTTATATCCCAGGGATAAATCTCACTTGGTCATGATTAACGATCCTTTTAATGTATTGTTGAATTTATGTTTGATTGTATTTTGTTGCCAATTTTTGGATCAGTATTCATCACTGATATTGGCCTGTAGTTTTCCTTTTTTGATATGTCTTTGGTTTTGGCATCTGGGTAATACTGGCCTCCTAGAATAAGTTTGGTAGTATTTCCTCATTCTCTATTTTTCAGAACAGTTTGAGTAGGATTGGAATTAGTTCTTTAAATATTTGGTTGAATTCAGCAATGAAGCCATCAAGTCCTGAGTTGTTCTTTACTTAGAGGCTTTACTACAGCTTTGATCTTGTTACTTATTATTATTGTCTTCAGTTTTTGGATTTCTTCATGGTTCAATCTTGGTAGGTTGTATATGTCTAGGGATTTATTCATTTCTTCTAGATTTTTCCATTTATTGGCATATGGTTGTTCACAGTAGCCACAAATGATCCTTTGAATTTCTGCAGTATCCATTGTAATGTCTCCTTTCTATCTCTAATTTTATTATTTGGGATTGTGCTGGGTCGCCCCTGAAACCAGCATGTCTCAGAGCCCAAGGTCAATGGTGTACTTCCTGGGTATCTGTGCTTGTTGTTCCAGGCCGAAGGTTCTTTAGTTAGGAGATGATAAATCCTTCCAGGACTAGGTTCTTCCCTCAAGACAGTGGGATCTTTTTTGGCCCAGGGTGTATCTAGAAATATTGTCCAGGAGCTGGGGCCTCATGACTCTGCCCAGTATCCTATTCTACTGTGAGTGAACTGGTATCCAAGATGCAAGACAGAGTTTTCTTCACTCTTTGCTCTCCTCTCCCTAAGCAGAAGGAAGGAGACACTTTTGTTGCTGAGAGCTTCACTGCCTGGGTTTGGGAAAGTGATGACTCAAGCACTCCCTTAGCCATGCCAGCTCGTGTCTATCTAGGTCACATGCCACCTATTTCACTAGCTCTAAGCCAAGCCTAGTACTAGAAGTTGCCTAGGAATTGCAGTCTTTGTGTCCTAGACGTCTTTCATATTTACCTAGGATCCCAGAGCATTTCAGCCCGCAGTGTTGAGGTTTGCTGAGCAACTCAAGTTCCACCTGCTGCAATGGGTGCTTCCTTGCTGGGCTAGGGCTCGTCCAAATGCTCCCTCTGTGTGTGGGCACTGGCTGAGTCTAGGATGGGTTTACCCTCCACTGTGACAGGACGGCACTGAATTCAATGCGAAGTTCCCCAGTTGCTGTGTTCTTTATCTCCAAAGTGCACAAATTCCCTTTCTGCACCACATGGCGGCTGCTGGAAGGATGTGGGTGGGGTGATGTCAGCAACTTAGGACTGTCTCTCCATCCTTCCTCAATGCCTCTTTTGGTAATACAAAGTTAAAACCATGTACTGTGATTGCTCACCTGATGTTTGGTTCTTGTGACAGTGTTTTTCCGTGTGCAGATGCTTCTTAAAATTTGGTGTTCCAAGGGGTGTGGGGGTGTGATTGGTGTAGGCTTCTATTCTGTCATCTTACTCCACCCTCTGAACTTTATACCATACAAGAAATCAGAGTGAAAGGTAAGAAGAAGGTTACAATGTAATTCTTTTATAAATTTTGAATTTTTCGGTGACACATACAAGTACATTTTTGTCTTTGGAGCTATAAATTAATTTAGCAAGTGCAAAAGCTTATAAATTTTAACTTCTCAGGTAAGAAGTCTAATACTTTATGGCTATTAATTTCACTATCAAAATATCCAGGGTACTGAATTCATTTTAATAATTATAATTCTTCTGAACATCATTTGAAGACTTATTTGTGGACACCAGATTCAGGACTACACTAAATCCAAACAGTGTAGCTAGGACCTGAGTTTGGAGTTTTTCATCTGAGTTATCTGTCTTTCAGCTTGCTACTTCCTCTTATGCTTTCATTTACTAAACAAATTTTCAGATTTCTAAATTGGACCTTCTCCTCCAAGGCCCTATCAGACAACTTTGTAAATATGCATTTACAGACTTAAACACCAACATTTTAAACTGAGACTAATTCCTGCAGCCACATTTCCTGTTAAAACTTCAGTACTAGGCCAAGCACAGGGGCTCACGCCTGTAATCCCAGCACTTTGGGAGGCCGAGTCAGGCAGATCACTTGAGGTCGGAAGTTCAAGCTAGCCTGGCTAACATGGCGTAACCCTGTCTCTACTAAAAATATAAAACAAAGTTAGCCAGGTGTGATGGTGGGTGCCTGTAGTCCCAGCTACTTGGGAGGCTGAGACAGGAGAATCTCTTGAACCCAGGAGGTGAAGGTTGCGGTGAGCCGAGATCGCGCCACTGCACTCCAGCCTGGGTGACAGAGCAAGACTCTGTCTTAAAAAAGAAAGGTCAGCAGTAGCAGTATCTTTCTGTCATCTTCTTCTGCTCAAGGAACTAAAGAAGTCAAGCAATAATGGTTCTGTCTGAGCCATTTGTGAAGTCTAAGAACAGATACGTATACTCCCTGATATTCTTTCAGGGCATTATTTTATACTTTTTTTTTTAAAACCTTGAAAAATAAGTGTTACTAAGCCTTGTGAATATTTTGAAGTAAAGTTTCTAAATTTCTGTGAAGAACTCTTCAAGCAATTCAGCTTTTCAAATACCATCATCACTCAAAAGTCCCTGTAACATGGGATTTATTCCACAGTAAAAAGTGACTTTCTCCTTTGTTATATATGAGAGTGGCTCTTTGTTATCTCAAGATCCAAACTGCTCATTCAAAGCCATCTCTGTCTGTTTTTCAACACTATTATGTCAAATTTTAGGGGAACACCTATAGGAACTTTCTTTACATTCTCTTGCTGCTGTTTTTTAAAGAAGAAAGGTACAGCAGTATGAATTAATTGTGGTTTCTGAGTTACTGGGCATTGTACTGCTCCAGGGTTGTCAGTAGATACAGTCAAATTCCTGCATTTGTGATGGAAGTCCAGCATTGACTAGTTCTCTTCGCTGCTACATCATCTAGTAGTTGTTCTGTGTTCAACTGGGCCTGAACCTTCTTCAGGCCTCTTCTGAAAAGAAAAGTTTGTGAAGTGTCTTTCTGATGGCTTAATCTGTTTCCTCTCCTGGTAAAATTAACCATAATATTATTTTTTCTGTTTAGCTGGTTAATATTATTTTTTCAATTCTCTTGAGAACTGCAATTGGTGTCCTACATACTTCATTTTGTTTCAGAAGGCTTGCCTTTCTTTTTAACACTGGAAAATAGTGTTTTGTATTCTTGTTACTTACACATGGACAATTCATAGGACTAATTCCTTTTCCAATTCCAGATGATTTCCTAACTGCAAGGCCAATGATTATCCATGAGGATGTCTCTTTCCAGGCATTACTCTTCCTCCACAGCTAAGACTGGTGTTACCAAAACCAGAATTCTGTTCAAATACCCATTGTATTCTTGTCTTAAATTGCTGGAGTCTTCTGTTTAGTTTTGGAAAATTCTGCTTTTTTCCTTCCTTTCAATTCGATTTGATAACACCATCCAAAGACATAACAATTTTGTCAAGGTTCTTGTTGCTGTGGGCTTTCAGCAGCTGTGACAAGTTTACCGTGGCTTCTACCAGCCGGGTGCCGAACTGGTTCACGGTTGGAAACATGGTGCTAGAACAATCAGTGAGGAAGACCGGAGTTGGAGGCCTGCCATGTCTCACACACACACGCAAGCAGACTACCTGGCAGCATCCTTGTCCTCTTACCCGTGGTTGCCAGCATAGCTGGTTTATCCCATTTGTTTAAATTACTTGATAGTATTCTCTGGATTACTCTTGAATATACCGTAATTTAGTTAATAAAACATATTGATGGATTGCTGATAGTTCA